>CANJKZ010000260.1:2792500-3057049 GCA_947471745.1 Closterium sp. Naga37s-1
CGTACGTCGTCACTTCTCCAGCTGCTGATAAGTTTCTCTTTTTCTAATGCGGGTTTCTTCGTGTCACCTGGGTGCTGCCTTTTCCGTCGCAGGAAGCGTTTATCGACCGCCCCAGCCGTGCATTTTGCATTGGTGAGTAGGACACGCGTGAAAACGGTGCAAATTGTCACTACTGATGTACAGCAGTTCGTCGAATTCGTTCGCTTAGCGTGTTCCTGTTCGTCCCCATGGCGACACTCGGATAGCGTCGCAGAGGCGATTACGGAAGATCCAATCTTTCGTACTCTTTGCAACTCGTCGTCTTAGAGACCTTAGGGTTTGTATATATTGCGAAAATTCTACTCCTAGCAGTTGAGTTGTCAAGGTTCGGTTGCTTAGGGTTTCTCGACTACATTCAATAGTGCTGCAGCTGTGTTGGCCATGTGACATTCTTTTAGTATCACTCCTTCCGCGTTTAAATTTGTGACAACAACGAGAGTCACGGAGGAGCGTTCTTTCGCCCTAGCAACACGTGTGTCCGTGTCACGCGCACTAGGACCAAAGTCATACCGCCATAATGATCCCTACCGTCCGTTCCTTGGTCCTTGGTGCTGGGTGCGTGCAGTGATGGAGTATTGCCGTAAGGGCGAGCTGTGTCAGCACCTCAAGAAGCGCTCCAACATGGCAATGATGTGAGTGGTTGAATACGGTTCTAGCAGGTGTCAGTTAATCTGCGGTGATGATAGTGATGTGAGAGGCTGGTCCTTGCGTTTGAGGCGAATTCGTTCATCCAGTGCAGGTGTCAGTTGACTCATGAGGATACTTATGACGATGCGTCGTTTCGTCCTTTCGCACAGTTTCGCCGTTTTTCGCTGCGTTGCGTTGACTCAGCTTTTCTGTCGTCCTCATTCTGATTGATCCCGGCAGGATTCCGGAGGACACCATTCTCAACTGGTTCGTGCAGCTCGTGCTCGCGTTAGAGTACCTTCACCATAAGAACATTCTCCACCGCGACGTCAAGGTACTACGATAAACTCCACACCGCTCGCCCCCATCTCCCCCGTCCGATCGTTTTGCCGTCTGCCTTGGCCCCCTCATAGCCCCCGCTCGTTCCCTCTTCCTCGCCTCACTTCTTCCCTCCGCTCCCTCCCAACCCAATTTCTCCTCGCTCGCTCAAACACGCGGCTCGGTTGCGCCTCCTCCCTCCCTTACGCCTCCCTCCCTCCCCAACCCTCTCCCACCACCTCCCACCCCTTTCCCCTGCGCCCTCCGGACAGGCGGAGAACGTGTTTCTTCGCAGCCGTCACGACACGCCGCTGGGTAACGCGGCGACGGTGCAGCTGGGCGATTTCGGCATTTCGCGAATGCTGGAGGCCCACGAGGCGGTCGCACGAAGCTTCGTGGGAACGCCGCTGTACATGTCGCCTGAGCTGATCCGGAACGAACCGTACGACCATAAGTCAGGTGAGCCGTACGTTATTAGTCAGATGAGCCGTACGACCCGGGTGTAAAGGCCTGATTCAACCTACCTGTTGGCACGTGTACTGTGTTCTGAAGTGTAGCCTAATTTCTCCCCCTTGCCTCCTGCCTTTTCTAACCTTTGCAGATATATGGGCGTTGGGTTGCATACTGTACGAGATGATGTGCTTCACTAAGCCCTTCCCCGCTACAAGCATACGCGACCTCGTTCTGCGAGTGCTCAAGAGCAACTACCGCCCTCCTCCGCACATGTAAGCTGTGTTATATCTCTCGTTATTGTTTTCTGACTTCTTTCTTGTTCCAGGTTCTCATACCTCTCTTCTCTGTCCCCGCGCATCCTTCCCGCATCCTTCCCCCATCCCTCCCCCATCCCTCCCCCATCCCTCCCCCATCCCTCCCCCATCCCTCCCCTGTCCTCTCCTCTGACCCCCCCGCCGCGCCCCTTCAGATACTCCCCCGAGCTCTGCTTCCTGCTCACCAAGATGCTCTCTAAAGACGCGTCGCGCCGCCCCACCGCGGCCGACATCCTCGCCTTCCCGCTGCTCCGCCCGCGCGCCGCCGCCTTCCTCGCTGCGTGCCAGCTGGCGGCGTCCGAAGCGGCGGAGACGCACGCGCAGCAGCAGCAGCTGGAGGAGCGCATGCAGCGCCAGCTGCAGCAGCCGCAGCAGCAGCAGCACCACCTCCGGCGCTATCAGAACCGCGATAAGCACCATGAGCAGCAGAAGCACCAGCAGCAGCAGCAGCAGCAGCAGCAGCAACAGCAGCAACAGGAAGGTTCCCCGTCCTCCTCCCCGTTTTCCTCCCCCCTAGGCTCCCCCCCGCCCTGCTCCTCCTCCGTCCCGACTTCCCCGCTGCACCAGCACCATTCCCCCAGCGCCGCGCGGGTCTTAGCCATTCACAGCGAGGTCGTCTTGCAGGCGCACCGCCTGGGCTTGCACGCTCCGCTCGAGCCCCTGCTCTCCCCTGCCACGCGCGCGCGCGTGGCCTCCGCGGAAGGCTCGCGCGCCGAGCGCCCGCGTGCGCCGGGTTCTCCTCGGCAGATGGCAGCAGCGGGGGCGGCGGAGATGCGCGGGGAGGCGGGGGCGGGCGGAGAGGGCTCGCTGTTCCGCGATTATGAGGCGAGCTTGAAGGTCCCCCCTCCTCAGGCAAGTCCTTTCAAATCTCTTGCTTCCCTTCCCCCTCTTTCCCGTGTCTCATTGTCCTTTTCTTACCCCCTCCTTCTCCACCCGCCCTACTCTCCCGCCTTCTCCCCTCTCTCCCCCTCTCGCCCCCTTCAGAAGAGCTCCCAGAGTAATCGCTCCCGAGCCACGTCAACCGACGGAGTCGTCACCCAAACCAACGCCGCAGCCTCGGGCTGCCCATCCAGCCCGTTTGCCTCGGCGGCGGCTCGGCGGCGCTTCTCCGCCTCGGACACGGATAACCTGGTGCAGCGCGCCAATAGCCGCGGACGGGGGAGCATGAGTGGGCGCATGGGGGACGGCGGGGGCGCGGGCGGAAGCGGAAGAAGCGGGGGCGGCGGAAGCAGGCGGGGGTCGCGGGAGCTGTCACTGGCGGAAGAGGATTTGCGCGCGCTAGAGGAGGGGATAGAGGAGGGAGGCGGAGACTTATCGGACGTGGTTCGCGGAGGGGCGACGGGAGAAACGAGTAGTGCGGGAACTGGAGGAAACTCGTCGCAGGAGAGCATACCAATAGGTGTAGAGCATCCCTACAGCGATAGAAACGCATCCGGGCGTTATAGCGCGGATGACTTCGCGTCTTATAACGGGGAAACCAGTGGCCGTTTTAGCGCGGAAAGTTCCAGGAGGTTTTCAGATTCGACTCCCCCGTTGCCCTCCGCTCCAGGGGCGCGGTTTTCCCCCTCGGCGGAGACACGCGCGCTTGTAAATAGACCACGGGGGAGGAGCATGAAGGAGCGAGAGCCCGCGCATGGGGGAACCGCTGCGGAAGCAAGCGCGGAGCCAAGCATGCGCGAGCAATGCGGGGAGTGCGCGGACCTTGGGGAAGGAGCGGTGGAGGGGAGAGCGCCGGGAAGCAGCAGGGGTTACGCGGAACGGCGGGCAAGAGAGGGGCGCGCGCTGCAGAGGGGGCGCAGCGAGGGCGGGCGGATGGGGGAGCATTTCCACGTGAGGGAGGGCGCGGGCATGGGGGAAGGCAGTAGGGAGGGCGCGGGCATGTGGGCCGAGGGGGAAGCGGAAAGGGAGGCGGCGGACAGGGAGGCGGCGGAAAGGGAGGCGGCGGAAAGGGAAGCGGTGGAAAGGGAGGTGGCGGAGAGGGAAGCGGCGGAGAGGGAAGGGGCGGAGAGGGAGCGCAGCGGGTGGCAGCAGGAGCGGCGGCGGCGGCGCTCCGCCCGCCGCATGCCCTCGTGGGACTGCGAGCGCCTCCCCGGAGTAGCCTTCCCCCGGCCCCCCCCGTCCTTCGAATCCTCCCCCATTTCCATCGACTCCCGCACCCCCCACTCCCGCACTCCCTCCCACTCCTCCTCGGTCTCCCCGTCCCGGTTCCCGTCCTCTTTCTCGCCCTCGTTCGCCCCCTCTCGCACGTCCTCTCGCACACGGTCGCACAGCAGCAGCAATGCGACGGACCAGTCGCTCGGGCAGTCGCCGCTGTGGACGCCCAGGCGAGTGGTGGAAGAGGCGAGTCGCCTGCTGGGGGGGCAGCGGGGGGAGGGGTTCGGGCTAGGCGCAGGCATGGGGATGGGCATGGGCGCGGGTACAGGTATGGGGTATTACGGGAAGCAGCAGCACGGGCAGTTTCAGAAGCAGCAGCCGCAGCAGCTGCAGCGGCGGCGGCACCAGAAGCACCAGTCCGAGTCGTGTATAGACCTCCAGATAGGCCCAGGGGGAACTTACTCAGAACTTTCTCCTAATAGAGACGGCAGGGGGTACAGTCCGGGGATTCCGTACGCGCGGGACAGTATGTGGTATAGCGAGGAGCGCAATATGGGGTACAGCCCGCCTGGAAGAGCCTTGAGCCCGCCAGCAGCAGCACACCAACTCCAGCAGAAGCGGTCGTTTGAGGTGAGGTCGCGGGTTCAATCCCCAGTGCCGTCATTACCAAGCCGGGTCAGCGAGGGGGATGAGGACAAGAGCAGCAGCAGCGGCAAAGCTCATGCCGATGCTGCTTTCGCTGGCGCCTCTCCTTCTCGTCGTGCCTCTACCACAGGAAATAACATCCGCATTGCCTCTGCTGCTGTTGCTGCATCTGCTGAAGCACTTTCTGCACGGCCGACAAACCCAGCCAGCCCCACAACCCCTACAATCCACTTCCCCAGTCCCACTAGCCCTACCAGCCAATGCGCTAGCCCCACCCCTGCTAGCCCAACAAGCCCCACAAGTCCTAACCCCACCAGTCCCACGAGTCCCACGGTGACGCGCTCTCTCCCCACGCGCAGCTCTGCTAGCTCCACAGACGCGGAGGCTGTGCTGTGCCGCGCTCTTGCTTCCATCCCCTCCCCCCCGGATAGCCCTTCCACACTCACCCTCATCCCGCCCCTCACTCCCTCCTCCAATAAACCTAACAAGACAGGAGCTGCAGCAGCTGCAGCTCCTTCTGCTGATCTGGTCAAGCCGCTGGGCCCGTCTGCCTCTGCCCCATCCCTTGCATTCAGAAACCCCCTGGCGGCTCTGCCTCCGCTGCCCTTCCCCTTCCGCGCCTCCCCGCGCGCCCCTGCGCCCAGCCCCGCGCCAGCCTTCGCCACTGCAGCTGCTCTCATAGCTGTTGCTACTGGCATGCCGGATGGGCGTGTGGGCATGCCAGAGGGCCGTATGAGCATGGATGCCCGCATGGGTATGTCGGAAGGGCGTGCAGGTATGTCAGACGGGCCTGGGGGTATGTTGGAGGGGCGGAAGGGCATTGAAGGGCGGGTGGGCATCCCAGAAGCAACGTCAGTGGAGACTATCAGCAGCACTCTGAGCTCTGATACCGCTGCTGCCATTCCCCGCATGCAGCACGTGGCCGCTCTGCACCGCATTCAACACCAGCAACTTCAGCAGCAGCAACAGCAGCAGCAGCTTGTGGGAAATCAGAACAGCCAGAAGCCAGCAGCAGAGTCTTCTCTCAGTGCCGCCAGTGCCTCTCCTGGGGACACCTATGGCCCTGCTGCTGCTGCTGCTGCTGCTGGTGCCGGCAGCAGTGGTGCCAACGCCTCTGTTTCCAGCTATGGGCGCAGCAGCAGCAGCAGCAGTAGCGGCAACAACACCCGCCCCACGTCGCCCCTCCGGTTCGGAGGCAGGCTGGCTGCGAAGCTGGCGGGTTCCTTCTCCTCCCTGGTGCCCAAATCCCCCAAGTCTCCTAAATCGCCCAAGTCTTCCAGATCTCCCAAGTCTCCCAAGTTGCGAAGTCCTCGAAAGTTTGGAAGGAGATTCGGTGCAGCGTCAGGGACAGGGGGGGCAGGCGGATCTGCAGCAGCAGCAGCGGGGACAGTAGCAGCGGGTGGAGCAGCAGCAGGAGCAGGAGCGGGAGCAGGAGCAGCAGCAGGAGGAGCAGGAGCAGGGCAAGGGAGAGGGTCGTCCTTGGTAGCAGCAGTGGCGCTAGGGGGTCTCAAAAGCACCCCATCGTTGACCCTATCCACAGACGAAGGTCCCACTGCTGGCTCTGGGAATTTCAGCAGCGAGGGTACCATGAGCTGGGGCTCCCTCCTCTCTTCCTCCTCCCTCATCGGCCGCTCCTTCTCCCTGCTCTCCCCCCGGAAAAGCCCCAAGGTGCGCCGGGGAACCTGCCTTGTACCCTCCACGTCGACGCGGGAGGGTGGGGAGGTGGAGGCGGCGGTTACAGGGGATAGTGATTTGAGTGGGATGCTGGGGGATAGTGAGGTGAGTGGGATGTGTGGTGCGGATAGTGAGGTGAGCGGGGTGTGTGGTGGGGGGATGTCGCTAGAGGCCAGTTTGAGCCATGCGGGACCGGATGTGCTATTGGGTGTGAGGGATGCTGCTGGGACAGCAGCGGGAGCAGCAGGAGCAGGAGCAGGTGCAGCAGCAGGAGTAGGAGGTGAAGGAGGAGGGATGGGTGCAGCAGGGGAGGGAGATGCTGCTGTAAAGGGGTGTTCTAATAACGGGGCAGAGGATGTGTTAGCGGGGCATGTGCGCAGCAGACTGCAGGCAGGGCAAGCGGGACAGGGAGGGCAGGGAGAGCAAGCAGGACAAGCAAGGCAGGCGGTGCCAGCTGGGGTGGCAGTACAGGCGTGTAGGAGTGGGGAGGAGGCGAGCAATGAGGAGGAGGTTGAGAGGAAGTGGACGCGGCAAGGCACTGCTGATCGCAGGCTAGCACTGCAGGGCCAGGGGAAGAGTGGGACAGCTGGGGCAGGAGGGGCAGGTGGGGCAGCTGGTGCAGGTGGGGTGGGTTGGGCAGGTATATCTGGTGGAGGTTTGACCCAGGCAGGTGCGAGCTGGATACAGTCCAACCCAGACAGGAAGCTCACCAGCTCTCTCCACAGCCCCACACATTCCCCTACCGGTAACCCCAGAGGTGGTAACCGCGCTGCAGCAATGAAACGTAACAGCTCAAGCAAGTCACCGAAGGAAGAGGGTGTGTATCAGCGGGTGCTGGTTGGGTTGGAGATTCCAGAAGGGGACGAGGAGAGGGGAGGTGAGGGGGGGCCAGAGAGACCAGTGCTGGGTGTGGGGGGAATGCATGGGAGGGTATCTGTGATTGGTGGTAGCGGTCAGCAATTGGAAGCATGTGGGAACGCATATGGTGGTGGTGATGGTGATGAGAATGGGAATGGTGACGGAGGGGGGTATGTAGAGCAGGAAAGTGATGGGGATTCAGCATCGTCGTCGTCATTCAGTCCGACAGTCCCTGCTACACTGACGTCGCCAATAGGGAGTTTGTTTCAAAGCAGGAGGAAGCATGAGCGCTTACCGAGGCGGTTACAGAGGAGGAAAACTGGCACCCCACGCTAGTGGCTGTTGACGAAAATCAAGTGTGGGTTATATGGGTTCGGCAGGTTGCATTCATTGTTTTGGTTCCATTATTTATTCGTTCATTGTTTTTGTGCAAATTCATGTGAAAGAGTGCATTAAAATCTACGTACGGTAAGCATATATATTTTTACTTGTTTGCTATCAAGCAACCAATAGTGATGCAGACGCACTACTAAAGTTAAACCCTGGCATCAAAGTTTGCGGGAACAAAAAGCACTCCCTATGTAAGGAATTTCTCCCTATGTAAGTTTGTTAATACCTTACTGAGGCACCTTCTGCGCGTGCACCGTTGCCCTCTCCCGCTTCTAATCCTCACTCTCTGCCTCTCACCTCCTAGCTGGCGCTATGACAGCTGAGGATATCCTTGCTGGAATATGGTATCTATGCATTGTATAATTACGGTACATGGCACAGCCATGTGGGAGCATGTCACTGTCCTGCCTGCTTCAGTCATGCCACCAACCATCCCATTCACTCGTCGAGCACAAATCTAGGGCACAAGGGGAAGTGCCCGTATCGCTTACGAATACAACAAAGCCCATTGAGCAACAAATAACAGCACCTGGAAACATGAGCTTGCTCCTTATCTACTGAGTCTGTTACCGTGGTTGGTACGGCTTGTCCCCAGGAGGCACGGGCTGCGGCGCGTCCCTGAGCTGCAGCTGCTCCCCCATCTCCTCCTGCAACAGCCACGAGTACGCCGCCCACCCGCCCGCCACTAGACGACCGGCATTGACAGAAAGCTCCTGGAAGGGCGAGCGCATGAGGTGCAGCTCCCTCAGGATGGCTGCCTTGAGTGGCGCCACCTGTGCTGGCTTGTCTGACGTGGCGTCCTTGCGCTTGCTGTGGCGCCCCCACCCCGTGACTATATCGATGGCCTCCGGGATCTCATTGTGCCACTGGCACATGCGCACGCAGACAGGCAGGCAGGGGGCAGGGGGCAGGGGGCAGGGGGCAGGGAGGGCGGCACGCAGGGAGGAAGAGCAAGGAGATGAGAGAGTGGAGGGAGTTTGACGGATGGATGGGGGATTGGTGAGGATTGGGAAGCGAGAGAGGAGAGAGTTGGTGCTATCTTGTAATCGGGAGGCACGAAGAGGTACGCTCACAATGCACAGGCAGTGGGCTGGGCACCAGGACACAATGGCACGAGCAATTCCCTTTCCAGAATCTACACCCTCCACTCTCCCCAATCTCCTTTCCCCTGTAGCCTCTCCCCTGCCCCCTGGCTTTGGCGCACCTGCCAGGCGGTGCGCAGGCCGCGCAGCCAGAGGTGTATTTTGAGGCGCCTCACAACGCACCTGCCAGGCGGTGCGCAGGCCGCGCAGCCAGAGGTGTATTTTGAGGCGCCTCACAACGCACCTGCCAGGCGGTGCGCAGGCCGCGCAGCCAGAGGTGTATTTTGAGGCGCCTCACAACGCACCTGCCAGGCGGTGCGCAGGTCGCGGAGCCAGAGGTAGAGGAAGGCGCAGGCGGAGCCGATGGAGTGCTCTTGCAGGTCCACACTCCACACGGACTTTTGAGTCGACTCAAAAGTCGGCTTTGGCTTACCTGCCAGGCGGTGCGCAGGTCGCGGAGCCAGAGGTAGAGGAAGGCGCAGGCGGAGCCGATGGAGTGCTCGTGCAGGTCCACACTCCACACGCCCTCCTCCCTCCACATGCCCCCGCCCCTGCCGCTGCCACTCCCCCCACCCCTCTGCTTGCCACTCCCACTACCACTCCCACTCTCACTCTCACTGCCACTGCTGCTGCTCTCCCTGCGCCCCGCGCCCGCCCTGCGGGCACCGCGCGCCTCCTTGTGCAGGTCGTCAGCCCCGCCGTACACGCCCAGCCCGCGGCCCAGCGCCACCACGCGGGCAGCGCGGCGCCGCATGCCAAAGCTCCAGAGCACGTCGGCCAGAGCGTTGTAGAAGGAGCGGCGCATGGGCAGCGGCAGCGCCTGAAACGCACCAAACATCCGCCCTGCCGACTCCCACAACCCCTCGTCCGCCCTCTCGCTCCTCCTGCCCGCCCCTCCCCGCGCCCCTCCTCTCACCAGTCCCTCCACGACCTCCTCCTCGCTCGCACACTCCACTCCTTCCTCCTCTGGGCCTGCCATCATGAGGCGACACATGGCGACTTCCCATTCACCGCCAGTCCTCTGCAGGCAGTACAGCAGCTCCAGCGCATCCTCCCACTTCTCGCACCGCGCACAAGCAGACAAAATGGCCGCATACGTGATCAGATTCGGGCGGCACCCCTCGGCCTGCATGCGCTCAAACGCCCCTGCTGCCTTGGCATACAGCCCGGCCTTCCCAAACGCGTCAATCAAGCAGCTCCAGCTGTACACGGACGGGCGGTAACCGCACGTAACCATGGCGGCGAGCGTGGCCTCCGCCTCCTCGTAGTTACCCGCTTTGCCGTGGGCGTCCAGCACGGTGAGAAACGTCACCTCGTTGGGCGGCACGCCTGCACGCTGCATGGCAGCGAGAGTCTCCGTAACCCGGTCGGACAGCCCAGCGCGGCCAAACGCAGCCATGAGCGCCGTGTAAGAGAACACGTCCGGGGCGATGCCGGCCTGCAGCATGCGGTGAAACGCCTCCTCGGCTCGCTCCACGTCGCCCGTGCGGCCGTACGCGTCCACGAGCGCGGTGAACGTGATGCCGTCCGGTGCCATGCCGGTGCCGGTGCGCTCCATGGCCTGCAGCGTGGCCTCCGCGTCGGGGGCGCGTCCCGCCTTGCCGCAGGCGTTGATGATGGTGTTGAATGTGACGATGTTGGGGGCCACATGCGGATCTAGCACACCTGTTGAGAGGTCCTCCAGCACCTGGGGGGGGGGGCGAGTGGGGTGGGGTGAACGTGATGCCGTCGGGGGCCAAGCCGGTGCGCTCCATGGCCTGCAGCGTGGCCTCCGCGTCGGGGGCGCGTCCCGCCTTGCCACAGGCGTTGATGATGGTGTTGAATGTGACTATGTTGGGGGCCACCTGCGCGTCTAGCACGCCCGATGACAGGTCCTCCAGCACCTGGGGGGGGGGGGGCGAGTGGGGTGGGGGAAGGAATTTTGAGACGTCTCAAAAGCCTTGCCACAGGCGTTGATGATGGTGTTGAATGTCACTATGTTGGGCGCCACGTGCGCGTCCAGCACGCACGATGACAGGTCCTCCAGCACCTGGGGGGCGAGTGGGGTGGGGTATGGAGGATGGGGGGTGGTGAAGTTGGGAGGTGTAGCTGGTGTATGCGGTGGAGCAGAACCAAACCGGCTCAATGTATGAGATGGGTGTATGTACAATGTGCACCAGCTCAATGCGGTGGAGCAGAACCGCAATGTATGAGATGGGTGTATGTATGCACAATGTGCACCAGCTAGCTCACCGTGTTGCACCAGCTCAATGCGGTGGAGCAGAACCGAAATGTATGAGATGGGTGTATGTACAATGTGCACCAGCTAGCTCACCGTGGTCGTGCAGCATACCCACTTGGTCGTGCAGCATACCCACCTGGTCGTGCAGCATACCCACCTGGTCGTGCAGCATACCCACCTGGTCGTGCAGCATACCCACCTGGTCATGCAGCATACCCACCTGGTCGTGCAGCATACCCACCTGGTCGTGCAGCATACCCACCTGGTCGTGCAGCATACCCACCTGGTCGTGCAGCATACCCACCTGGTCGTGCAGCATACCCACCTGGTCATGCAGCATACCCACCTGGTCGTGCAGCATACCCACCTGGTCGTGCAGCATACCCACCTGGTCGTGCAGCATACCCACCTGGTCGTGCAGCATACCCACCTGGTCGTGCAGCATACCCACCTGGTCGTGCAGCATACCCACCTGGTCGTGCAGCATACCCACCTGGTCGTGCAGCATACCCACCTGGTCGTGCAGCATACCCACCTGGTCGTGCAGCATACCCACCTGGTCGTGCAGCATACCCACTTGGTCGTGCAGCATACCCACCTGGTCGTGCAGCATACCCACCTGGTCATGCAGCATACCCACCTGGTCGTGCAGCATACCCACCTGGTCGTGCAGCATACCCACCTGGTCGTGCAGCATACCCACCTGGTCATGCAGCATACCCACCTGGTCGTGCAGCATACCCACCTGGTCGTGCAGCATACCCACCTGGTCGTGCAGCATACCCACCTGGTCGTGCAGCATACCCACCTGGTCGTGCAGCATACCCACCTGGTCGTGCAGCATACCCACCTGGTCGTGCAGCATACCCACCTGGTCGTGCAGCATACCCACTTGGTCGTGCAGCATACCCACCTGGTCGTGCAGCATACCCACCTGGTCGTGCAGCATACCCACCTGGTCGTGCAGCATACCCACCTGGTCGTGCAGCATACCCACCTGGTCGTGCAGCATACCCACCTGGTCATGCAGCATACCCACCTGGTCGTGCAGCATACCCACCTGGTCGTGCAGCATACCCACCTGGTCGTGCAGCATACCCACCTGGTCATGCAGCATACCCACCTGGTCGTGCAGCATACCCACCTGGTCGTGCAGCATACCCACCTGGTCGTGCAGCATACCCACCTGGTCGTGCAGCATACCCACCTGGTCGTGCAGCATACCCACCTGGTCGTGCAGCATACCCACCTGGTCGTGCAGCATACCCACCTGGTCGTGCAGCATACCCACCTGGTCGTGCAGCATACCCACCTGGTCGTGCAGCATACCCACCTGGTCGTGCAGCATACCCACCTGGTCGTGCAGCATACCCACCTGGTCGTGCAGCATACCCACCTGGTCGTGCAGCATACCCACCTGGTCGTGCAGCATACCCACCTGGTCGTGCAGCATACCCACTTGGTCGTGCAGCATACCCACCTGGTCGTGCAGCATACCCACCTGGTCGTGCAGCATACCCACCTGGTCGTGCAGCATACCCACCTGGTCGTGCAGCATACCCACTTGGTCGTGCAGCATACCCACTTGGTCGTGCAGCATACCCACCTGGTCGTGCAGCATACCCACCTGGTCGTGCAGCATACCCACTTGGTCGTGCAGCATACCCACCTGGTCGTGCAGCATACCCACCTGGTCGTGCAGCATACCCACCTGGTCGTGCAGCATACCCACTTGGTCGTGCAGCATGCCCACCTGGTCGTGCAGCATACCCACCTGGTCGTGCAGCATACCCACCTGGTCGTGCAGCATACCCACTTGGTCGTGCAGCATACCCACTTGGTCGTGCAGCATACCCACCTGGTCGTGCAGCATACCCACTTGGTCGTGCAGCATACCCACTTGGTCGTGCAGCATACCCACCTTGGTCGTGCAGCATACCCACCTGGTCGTGCAGCATACCCACCTGGTCGTGCAGCATACCCACCTGGTCGTGCAGCATACCCACCTGGTCGTGCAGCATACCCACTTGGTCGTGCAGCATACCCACCTGGTCGTGCAGCATACCCACTTGGTCGTGCAGCATACCCACTTGGTCGTGCAGCATACCCACTTGGTCGTGCAGCATACCCACCTGGTCGTGCAGCATACCCACCTGGTCGTGCAGCATACCCACTTGGTCGTGCAGCATACCCACCTGGTCGTGCAGCATACCCACTTGGTCGTGCAGCATACCCACTTGGTCGTGCAGCATACCCACCTGGTCGTGCAGCATACCCACCTGGTCGTGCAGCATACCCACTTGGTCGTGCAGCATACCCACCTGGTCGTGCAGCATACCCACTTGGTCGTGCAGCATACCCACCTGGTCGTGCAGCATACCCACCTGGTTGTGCAGCATACCCACCTGGTCGTGCAGCATACCCACTTGGTCGTGCAGCATACCCACTTGGTCGTGCAGCATACCCACCTGGTCGTGCAGCATACCCACCTGGTCGTGCAGCATACCCACCTGGTCGTGCAGCATACCCACTTGGTCGTGCAGCATACCCACCTGGTCGTGCAGCATACCCACCTGGTCGTGCAGCATACCCACTTGGTCGTGCAGCATACCCACTTGGTCGTGCAGCATACCCACCTGGTCGTGCAGCATACCCACCTGGTCGTGCAGCATACCCACCTGGTCGTGCAGCATACCCACTTGGTCGTGCAGCATACCCACTTGGTCGTGCAGCATACCCACCTGGTCGTGCAGCATACCCACCTGGTCGTGCAGCATACCCACCTGGTCGTGCAGCATACCCACCTGGTCGTGCAGCATACCCACTTGGTCGTGCAGCATACCCACCTGGTCGTGCAGCATACCCACCTGGTCGTGCAGCATACCCACTTGGTCGTGCAGCATACCCACCTGGTCGTGCAGCATACCCACCTGGTCGTGCAGCATACCCACCTGGTCGTGCAGCATACCCACTTGGTCGTGCAGCATACCCACCTGGTCGTGCAGCATACCCACCTGGTCGTGCAGCATACCCACCTGGTCGTGCAGCATACCCACCTGGTCGTGCAGCATACCCACTTGGTCGTGCAGCATACCCACCTGGTCGTGCAGCATACCCACCTGGTCGTGCAGCATACCCACCTGGTCGTGCAGCATACCCACCTGGTCGTGCAGCATACCCACTTGGTCGTGCAGCATACCCACTTGGTCGTGCAGCATACCCACCTGGTCGTGCAGCATACCCACCTGGTCGTGCAGCATACCCACCTGGTCGTGCAGCATACCCACTTGGTCGTGCAGCATACCCACTTGGTCGTGCAGCATACCCACCTGGTCGTGCAGCATACCCACCTGGTCGTGCAGCATACCCACCTGGTCGTGCAGCATACCCACCTGGTCGTGCAGCATACCCACCTGGTCGTGCAGCATACCCACCTGGTCGTGCAGCATACCCACCTGGTCGTGCAGCATACCCACCTGGTCGTGCAGCATACCCACTTGGTCGTGCAGCATACCCACTTGGTCGTGCAGCATACCCACCTGGTCGTGCAGCATACCCACCTGGTCGTGCAGCATACCCACCTGGTCGTGCAGCATACCCACCTGGTCGTGCAGCATACCCACCTGGTCGTGCAGCATACCCACTTGGTCGTGCAGCATACCCACTTGGTCGTGCAGCATACCCACCTGGTCGTGCAGCATACCCACCTGGTCGTGCAGCATACCCACCTGGTCGTGCAGCATACCCACCTGGTCGTGCAGCATACCCACCTGGTCGTGCAGCATACCCACCTGGTCGTGCAGCATACCCACCTGGTCGTGCAGCATACCCACCTGGTCGTGCAGCATACCCACCTGGTCGTGCAGCATACCCACTTGGTCGTGCAGCATACCCACCTGGTCGTGCAGCATACCCACCTGGTCGTGCAGCATACCCACCTGGTCGTGCAGCATACCCACTTGGTCGTGCAGCATACCCACCTGGTCGTGCAGCATACCCACCTGGTCGTGCAGCATACCCACCTGGTCGTGCAGCATACCCACTTGGTCGTGCAGCATACCCACCTGGTCGTGCAGCATACCCACCTGGTCGTGCAGCATACCCACCTGGTCGTGCAGCATACCCACCTGGTCGTGCAGCATACCCACCTGGTCGTGCAGCATACCCACTTGGTCGTGCAGCATACCCACTTGGTCGTGCAGCATACCCACCTGGTCGTGCAGCATACCCACCTGGTCGTGCAGCATACCCACCTGGTCGTGCAGCATACCCACTTGGTCGTGCAGCATACCCACTTGGTCGTGCAGCATACCCACCTGGTCGTGCAGCATACCCACCTGGTCGTGCAGCATACCCACTTGGTCGTGCAGCATACCCACCTGGTCGTGCAGCATACCCACCTGGTCGTGCAGCATACCCACTTGGTCGTGCAGCATACCCACCTGGTCGTGCAGCATACCCACCTGGTCGTGCAGCATACCCACCTGGTCGTGCAGCATACCCACCTGGTCGTGCAGCATACCCACTTGGTCGTGCAGCATACCCACCTGGTCGTGCAGCATACCCACCTGGTCGTGCAGCATACCCACCTGGTCGTGCAGCATACCCACCTGGTCGTGCAGCATACCCACTTGGTCGTGCAGCATACCCACTTGGTCGTGCAGCATACCCACCTGGTCGTGCAGCATACCCACCTGGTCGTGCAGCATACCCACCTGGTCGTGCAGCATACCCACTTGGTCGTGCAGCATACCCACCTGGTCGTGCAGCATACCCACCTGGTCGTGCAGCATACCCACCTGGTCGTGCAGCATACCCACCTGGTCATGCAGCATACCCACCTGGTCGTGCAGCATACCCACCTGGTCGTGCAGCATACCCACCTGGTCGTGCAGCAGACCCACCTGGTCGTGCAGCATACCCACCTGGTCGTGCAGCATACCCACCTGGTCGTGCAGCATACCCACCTGGTCGTGCAGCATACCCACCTGGTCGTGCAGCATACCCACTTGGTCGTGCAGCATACCCACTTGGTCGTGCAGCATACCCACCTGGTCGTGCAGCATACCCACCTGGTCGTGCAGCATACCCACCTGGTCGTGCAGCATACCCACTTGGTCGTGCAGCATACCCACTTGGTCGTGCAGCATACCCACCTGGTCGTGCAGCATACCCACCTGGTCGTGCAGCATACCCACCTGGTCGTGCAGCATACCCACCTGGTCGTGCAGCATACCCACTTGGTCGTGCAGCATACCCACTTGGTCGTGCAGCATACCCACCTGGTCGTGCAGCATACCCACCTGGTCGTGCAGCATACCCACTTGGTCGTGCAGCATACCCACCTGGTCGTGCAGCATACCCACCTGGTCGTGCAGCATACCCACTTGGTCGTGCAGCATACCCACCTGGTCGTGCAGCATACCCACCTGGTCGTGCAGCATACCCACCTGGTCGTGCAGCATACCCACTTGGTCGTGCAGCATACCCACCTGGTCGTGCAGCATACCCACCTGGTCGTGCAGCATACCCACCTGGTCGTGCAGCATACCCACCTGGTCGTGCAGCATACCCACCTGGTCGTGCAGCATACCCACTTGGTCGTGCAGCATACCCACCTGGTCGTGCAGCATACCCACCTGGTCGTGCAGCATACCCACCTGGTCGTGCAGCATACCCACCTGGTCGTGCAGCATACCCACCTGGTCGTGCAGCATACCCACTTGGTCGTGCAGCATACCCACTTGGTCGTGCAGCATACCCACCTGGTCGTGCAGCATACCCACCTGGTCGTGCAGCATACCCACCTGGTCGTGCAGCATACCCACCTGGTCGTGCAGCATACCCACCTGGTCGTGCAGCATACCCACCTGGTCGTGCAGCATACCCACCTGGTCGTGCAGCATACCCACCTGGTCGTGCAGCATACCCACCTGGTCGTGCAGCATACCCACTTGGTCGTGCAGCATACCCACCTGGTCGTGCAGCATACCCACCTGGTCGTGCAGCATACCCACCTGGTCGTGCAGCATACCCACCTGGTCGTGCAGCATACCCACCTGGTCGTGCAGCATACCCACTTGGTCGTGCAGCATACCCACCTGGTCGTGCAGCATACCCACCTGGTCGTGCAGCATACCCACTTGGTCGTGCAGCATACCCACCTGGTCGTGCAGCATACCCACCTGGTCGTGCAGCATACCCACTTGGTCGTGCAGCATACCCACCTGGTCGTGCAGCATACCCACCTGGTCGTGCAGCATACCCACCTGGTCGTGCAGCATACCCACCTGGTCGTGCAGCATACCCACCTGGTCGTGCAGCATACCCACCTGGTCGTGCAGCATACCCACCTGGTCGTGCAGCATACCCACCTGGTCGTGCAGCATACCCACCTGGTCGTGCAGCATACCCACCTGGTCGTGCAGCATACCCACCTGGTCGTGCAGCATACCCACCTGGTCGTGCAGCATACCCACTTGGTCGTGCAGCATACCCACTTGGTCGTGCAGCATACCCACTGGGTCGTGCAGCATACCCACCTGGTCGTGCAGCATACCCACCTGGTCGTGCAGCATACCCACCTGGTCGCGCAGCATACCCACCTGGTCGTGCAGCATACCCACTTGGTCGTGCAGCATACCCACTTGGTCGTGCAGCATACCCACCTGGTCGTGCAGCATACCCACTTGGTCGTGCAGCATACCCACTTGGTCGTGCAGCATACCCACCTGGTCGTGCAGCATACCCACTTGGTCGTGCAGCATACCCACTGGGTCGTGCAGCATACCCACCTGGTCGTGCAGCATACCCACCTGGTCGTGCAGCATACCCACCTGGTCGCGCAGCATACCCACCTGGTCGTGCAGCATACCCACTTGGTCGTGCAGCATACCCACTTGGTCGTGCAGCATACCCACCTGGTCGTGCAGCATACCCACCTGGTCGTGCAGCATACCCACTTGGTCGTGCAGCATACCCACCTGGTCGTGCAGCATACCCACCTGCAGAGCGGCATCGAGCTGGCCTTCCCGGCACAAGGTGTCGATGAGCGTGTTGTATGTCACTATATTAGGCCTGGGGGGGGGGGGAGAGACGTGGGTGGAAGAACATGAGCGTGTTGTATGTCACTATGTTGGGCCTGGGGGGGAAAGACGTGGGTGGCGAGGGGGAGACTTTTGAGTCGACTCAAAAGTCACCTTGTTACAAGGTGTCGATGAGCGTGTTGTACGTCACTATATTAGGCCTGGGGGGGGGGGGAAAGACGTGGGTGGCGAGGGGGATGAGAGGGGTAGAGGGAAGGTCAAACAAATGAGAAGCATTGAGAAACCCCAAACCCGCACATGAGCGTGTTGTATGCCAATTTGTAAGAGGAAGGAGCGAGAAGCTGAGATATGCAAGGCAAGGAGCCATTTTCCTCTCAGAACTAGTCTACTCTCCACTTCCTGCCAGAACTGCACTTGTCTCGCTGTCGCCCTAAGCGTGAATGAAGGGCGTCTTTCTCAGAAATCAACGTGCTAGCAGAGCAGGGCATAAGGGCCGTAGCTGGCTGTTTTTGAGACGTCTCAAAAACAACCTCGCTACACGTCCCTAAGCGTGAAGGGCGTCTTTCTCTGAAATCAACGTGCGAGCAGAGCAGGGCATAAGGGCCGTAGCTGGCTGCACCTGCACTGCACCTCCTCTCCCTGCATAAGCGTACACGCCCACAATGGTTCTTCTTTTCTGCTGGTACCCACCCACTGTGGGCCCAGCACGGCACGGCACGGCACGGCACGGCTGACCTGCAGTTGAGTGGCAGGCCGCCCGCCCCGCCCGCCCCCGCACGCATGTCCATAAACACCTCCACCGCCTCGTCATACATGCCCCCCTTGCTAAAAGTAGAGTTTTGAGACGCCTCAAACCTCTACTGTTCTCATGTGGCTGACCTGCAGTTGAGTGGCAGGCCGCCTGCCCCCGCACGCATATCCAAGAACACCCCCACAGCCTCGTCATACATGCCCCTCTTGCTAAAAGTAGAGTTTCGAGACGCCTCAAACCTCTACTGTTATCATGTGGCTGACCTGCAGTTGAGTGGCAGGCCGCCCGACCCGCCCGCCCCCGCACGCATGTCCATGAACACCTCCACAGCCTCGTCATACATGCCCCCCTTGCACAGCGCACCAATCAGCGCGTTGCACGTCACTGTGTTGGGCCTGGGCGGGTGGGATGGGATGGCAGAATGGTGGCAAGTGGTCGAGAGGTTTGACAGTGAGTTGCACAGGTGGTTTGGGGAAGAGGTTCGATGTGAAGGGGCATGGCATGGCACACCGTGGTGGTAATGGTAACCCTCATTGGTCCCCCTTCCCCTCACTGGCAATGCTTCCCCTTCCCCTCACCGGCAGTCATCATCATCGCACGTCTTCATGTGGTGGAACACAGCGAGCGCGTCCTCAAACCACCCGGTTGGGGCGCGCTGACTTTAGAGTCGACTCAAAAGTCACCTCGTAACCCTCATTGGTCCCCCTTCCCCTCACCGACTTTTGAGTCGACTTTTGTGAAGTGGCATGGCATGGCACACCGTGGTGGTAATGGTAACCGTCATTGGCCCCCCTCCCTTCCCCTCACCGGCAGTCATCATCATCGCACGTCTTCATGTGGTGGAACACAGCGAGCGCGTCCTCGAACCACCCGGCGCGGCCGTACGCGTTGATGAGCGCGGTGTACGTGAAGTGGTTGGGGCGCGCGCGCGACAGCAGCATGTCCTGGAAGAGCAGCGTGGCGGCGTGCGCCTGCTGCTCCCTCGCCAGGAAGCCCATGAGCGCGTTGTACAGCCGCATGTTGGGCCGGAACCACGCCTGCTGCTGGCTCCACGCAAACACCTGCGTGAGAAAAGCAACATTTTGAGACGTCTCAAACGGTTGTACAGCCGCATGTTGGGCCGGAACCACGCCTGCTGCTGGCTCCACGCAAACACCTGCCGGACCGGAGAGAGGCGGAGGGCGGGGAGGAAGGGGAGGAAGGGGAGGAGGTGAGGATACAGGAGACGCCACTGGGTGGGTAAGAAGCCAGCCCACGATAGAGACGCGCCTTCGGAAGGTGTACGTGAAGTGGTTGGGGCGCGCGCGCGACAGCAGCATGTCCTGGAAGAGCAGCGTGGCGGCGTGCGCCTGCTGCTCCCTCGCCAGGAAGCCCATGAGCGCGTTGTACAGCCGCATGTTGGGCCGGAACCACGCCTGCTGCTGGCTCCACGCAAACACCTGCGTGAGAAAAGCAACATTTTGAGACGTCTCAAACGGTTGTACAGCCGCATGTTGGGCCGGAACCACGCCTGCTGCTGGCTCCACGCAAACACCTGCCGGATCGCAGAGGGGCGGAGGAAGGGGAGGAAGGGGAGGAAGGGGAGGAGGTGAGGAGAAAGGAGGCGCCACTGGGTGGGTAAGAAGCCCACGATAGAGATGCGCCTTCGGAAGGATCGTTTTGAGCACTTAGCTTTGCTAAGCCTACTGCACGCACGCAGCTCACTGAGCTATGTCTGGATCTCGGGAGGAGGTGAGGATAGAGGAGACGCCACTGGGTGGGTAAGAGGCCCACGATAGAGATGCGCCTGCGGAAGGAGAAGGATGGGGAGCGGAGGAAACGGGCAGGGGTTGCTGCGGTTGCGCGCTGACCGTCTTTCTCATTGGAGCAGCGAGATTGAACTAGAGGAGAGGAGACGCCCCCAACAGTGTTTTGGGACGTCCAAAGCACTTGTTCATACACGAAGCCCCAACAGTGTGCGTCACGTCACCTCGAGGGTGGCCTTCCAGTCGTGGCGCCGCTGCAGCTCCGTCATAAGCTCCTCCACCTCGCGCTTCTCCAGCGCCTGTTTTTTAAGAATTCTCTTATGTTTTTTTGAGAATTCTAAAACAAACAGACGGCCCAACAGTGTGCGTCACCTCGAGGGTGGCCTTCCAGTCGTGGCGGCGCTGCAGCTCCGTCATGAGCTCCTCCACCTCGCGCTTCTCCAGCGCCCCCGCCACCTCCGCCACCACCGCCTTCAGCGACCCCCCCCCGCCACGCACCCTCCCATCCGCCCCTCCACCATGGCTCCGTTGACTTGCTTGACTTTGCTGCTGGCTCTCTACACCCCGCATACCTCCCTGGCCTCCCCTGGCGCCGTCTCCAGCCACTCGCCTGGCCCTCTGTATAGTCACAATCGCCTGTAGCACGCGGTCGCTGACGGGGCTTCGGTTCGCCATCCTGTCTGCTCTGTGCCGGGGGGCTCTGGGTGCTGCCTTGTTCACCCACACTGTCGACTGCAGGGGGCGAGGGGTAGGGGGAGTGGACGAGGAGGAGGGGGAGGAGGAGGAGGAGGAGGAGGAGGAGGAGGAGGAGGAGGAGGAGGAGGAGGAGGAGGAGGAGGAGGTAAAGGAAGAGGAGGGAGGGGACGGCGGTATCCCTGATAGCGGTCTTGCTGGTTTGGCTGCTTGTAACGATGGGGTTGGTGGTGGTGTGGCTGGTGTTGGTTTGGCTGCTTGTAACGATGGGGTTGGTGGTGGTGTGGCTGGTGCTGGTTTGGCTGCTTGTAACGATGGGGTTGGTGGTGGTGTGGCTGGTGCTGGTTTGGCTGCTTGTAACGATGGGGTTGGTGGTGATGTGGCTGGTGTTGGTGTTGCTGCTGAGAACATCGCTGCTTGGTCTGATTGTTTCTGCGAAATGCGCCCTTTTCTGCGAAACACCCGCGTATCTTGAAAGCCTTTGGCCTTCAATTCGACAGATGCAGATACCGGCACTGGACGAAGCATTCTAGGCCGTCGGATTGCCATAAGCTTATCAGATTCTCTTGTTTCAGATGCTGCTGCAATTGCTGGCGCTCCCGCTGCCGCCCTTTGAGAGTCGCGCGTTGATGCTATCGGATCCTTTGGGCCCGTGAGAGAAGAACTGAAATCTCCGTCTCTTTTTTGCAGATTCGCAATCAGAGGGGCCTCAGGTCTGACCAAGCAGACTAGTTTCTCTGCGAAAACCCCGACAGCCGTATCCCCGATCGTGTCATCATCACTCTCGCTGTTGCTGCAAGCACTATCGCTGAGGGCACCCGCGAACTGTATCTCCTGGTCATCGCTGCTGTCGTACTCTACCGATCTACTCTCCGAACTCCTGACGAATCTCTCTTCCCTTGAGCCCTCAGGTAGGTCGCTTCTCAATCCAGTGGTATTGGAATCCAACCGTGCTGACCTGGCAGACGCATTGGTTTCATGATACACGGCCACTGCACGTTCGGATGCCTCGAGCCTACTGAGTCGATACAGTGGCGTCAGGTTCGGTGGGTTTCCATGAAGTGAGGAAGCACGGACAGAGGGAGTACAGGAAGGGGATAGACGAGAAGGAAAGCTGGAAGACGCGGGTGAGGGGTGAGGCTGAGGAGAGTCAAGGCTCGCGGCTGGCTGGCGAAGAACAGGGTTACGGAGTAACGCAGGCACGACCGATTGAACGGAGCAGTGTCGAGCGGATGGCGGGACAAGGAGCGAGAATGGCGTGGATGCCGGGGATGCAGTGCACGACATCTCAGAAATTGGTGCTTCAGAAAGTCACGTTGGGGTATCGTCAGAGTTGCAGAGGGTTTGTTTTTTAGGAGCTCCGTTCACGACTATGGGAAATATACGTTCTCAGGGGGTCTAAAGCTCGGCATGTCTTCTTACGGCATACGGATGTTTCAGGTTATCGTAGAGGTACAGTAGCATTGAATCTGAGTTTGCACCACTCACACAACAGGGCTCTCCCACAAAGTAGGTACGTTCGAGATTCGCTCGCGAAACATCGAGCCCTGCCTCGAACACGCCTGGATGGGACGATGAACCACGCAGCATGCCCACCACCAACAGTTTTTATGCCAGCGGTGAGGAAAGGTCGGAAAAATTGGCCACACTTCAAGATGCTCCGACAAAAGTAGAGGTTGAAACTACAAAGTAGCTGGACTAGAGTTTAACCACTCAAATAAGCTACACCGTTTTCTTTCCATCACTGAAAGCATGACATGTAATTGGCTTGCTACACCCTTGCACGGCCCCTCTGACACCTCCCCCGCCTTGACTGTCGAGTCGACTAAAACATCACCCCTTTTCCCCTTTTCCTTCTCTCCTCACTGCCTCCGACTCCCCCCCACAGATAATGATATGCAGGCAGCCCCTGCACGGCCACTCTGACGCCGCTGCCATGGAAGCATCAGCGGGCAGCGATGACAGCGGCAATGAGGGCAGTGATGGGGGTGAGTAGTGGTGGAATACGATGCATATGGTCAGTAACAAACCCAAGGATAGAGGGAGACGCTGACTCCCATGCCTTGAAAGCAGCCCCTGCACGGCCCCTCTGACGCCGCTGCCATATTTTGTCATTAAAACTCATCAGGCTCGTCATCGTCAAACGGATCTCTTTCAGGGTATTCTCCAATCTGCCAAGGCAGAAGGTGGAGTCAGAATCAAATTGCACTCTGGAAGAAGGGGAAATTACTGGGTTAAAAGGCAACTAGCCCCTCTCACTTTGACTTTGTCTGGCCGCAGAAACGAGCCCGCTCACAATGAAAGACCTTCTTACCCTCCACACTGCAAGAAGAGACAAAAGAAGCCACAATGCAAGCTATGCGGCCTGCATTAGAATGCTGGGCATGATAACGCAGCAACACAGAAGAGAGAAAAAGAGAAGCTGAAAGAGAAGGGTGGAATAATAAAAGCTCAAGGATATATAATACATAAATAAATCTACGCACCTTCCATCATTGACCCCCACAGGCTCATCGAACTTCACTCCCACCCAGAATCCATTAGGAAGAACATCTACAGTGCCCACAAAGGCAACGCTTCCTCTCTTGCCGCCTGGGTCCACCTCACATCTGTCGCCAACCTGCAAGCAGACAGCTGACTCAGAGTTGAAAACAAGAACAATGAAGGTGAGGATTTCAAGAACCAGATTGTGTGACACGAAAAACAGAATGCTGGTATGGGGCACACTTGATGCGCCATTTGAGAGAAATTCGACACCTTTATGGTTGCTGCAATGTCAGCCATGAAGTCCGCAGAAGTACCCTGAAATGTGGAAACCAGAACGTTTCAAGGTCCATGATTGATATCTGAAACATCAGGAGATTTGATTTTGGACGAGAGAAGGCCAACAGCAGGAAGGAAGATCGAGCTTACAGGCTGAGGGGCAAGGTCAGGCCGTGCAGTATACAGTTGTTGCTTGAATCTCCGAACAGAATCTGTTAGACATGTGTTGAAGTGTGAGTTCCTGACAGTGAAACATTGTCAGACGTTGCTCGTGGAAAGATGGATTCCGCATCATTTACCATCTCGTTTTTCATAATCTTCTTCAGAAATCGTGTATTTCTCCACCAAGGACGTGTCGTCCAGCCATCCAGAGGCAGCTGCTGAGGTGGGATCAGTGTCAATCACGTGGAGACGGTACCTGTCCAAAACAAAAAGAAAAATCAAATTCAAATATGCAGAGATTGGGCTGCTCAATATAATCACTTCCATCGTCAGGAGCCTCACTTGAAAGGCCAGTAAGCTTCGGGTCATGAAGAGTACCCGTTTTGAGGGGAGTAGTATCCCAGCAGTCGAATGTCCTCGAGTCCTGAATGTAACAATGTGTCTGTTTCTGACGACTTGCTGGAAGCACTGAAAAGCTGCAGCTGCATGGCTGACACGGCTGTCCCGGTGTGCACCTGAAGCTGCTCCTTCACGCGCTCTACAGAGCTCTGCTCAGAGAGAGAAAAGCACGGATTGTACGGATCTAGGAATCCAAAAACGGGTACTTTTCTCAGATAATGGAACGACGTAAAGATTTTTTCGCGTCAACGTGCGAATTCAAAATATCACAAAAGAATAACACGTCTAAGGAAACAAATGACGAATAGGTCTGCTGATGAAGGGGAGCGACTCGGTGAACTTGCACTTAGCGAGAACTTCATGTCAATGAATTGCCGCTTCAGATGACTGTGCGTTACGAGCAGAGACACGGTGTCGCCGTCGTTAGGAGCAGCAAGGGCGCTGGAACCCGTGGGACCATCTCGTACGTAACTCTTTAGAGCTTCAAAGTCTAGAGCAGCCATCGCTGGCTAAAGCGAATAGAAGACGTGCAGACGATCAGTTGACACAGAAACCAAGTTTTGTTAGATCCCAAAATTGCCATCGAGGGGGTCCCTCTGAAGAAACGAACTCGGTACAGTAGCATGTGGCTGGGTTTGCTGTCGAAATGTTCTGTGGTGTATGAACTCGCCCGTGTTTTTACTGCTTCAGCGCGTATAATCCAGTGAGTAATTGTAATCACTTCCTCGATATTGCATTCTGACAACTTATAACACCCTAGATTGGACATTACAGCAAGGAACGACTAGCTTTCTTTTTCGCTCATTTCCGAAGGCCACACGGGTGGTTTCCGGCGCCTCAAGACCAACCTAACCTGCCGTACACTCGCCATGGTGCCGCCTCCTATCGCCCGCGCAGTTCAGCAGGTGCAGGGCGTCGCGCAAGCCGCGGCGCAATTCGCGCAGGAGCTCGTTTTCGAGCTGCGCACCGAGTCGCAGGAGGCGCTGCGAACGGGCCTCGGCATTCCCAGGGCGGTTACCAGCATCGCCAGCTTCGGATGCTTCGTAAGCCGACCAGCTTACCCATTTCCCGTTCCTGAACCTTTTTCCCGTTCCGACTGTGCTGTTACCCATTCCTACCGAGCCGTTTTCCGTTCATGCCGTTCTGTCTCGCAATGTCTGTTCCTCCGTAGACGTAGGGTTTCCTTCCTGTCAGGTCCGCTTTTCTCGTGCTCTCATTCCGACTTCCTCGAAGTTCCCCCTTTGCCAGCTTCCCCTGACGCCTGAAAGGAATCAGCCGTGTGACACTATCGAACGGAATCATTGCCAGGAAGTTACACTTCGGTATACGCATTTCGGATGAGATTTCGGTCATTGAAACTGGAAGTTCTGTCCGCGATAGCTTTCAGTCCTGCAAACCCTGAACCCCCTCCACTGTAACTGCAGGCAGTAGCAGCAGCGGGCACAGCAGCCATCACCACTGACTTCGTCGCTCGGTTATATGGCGCCAGGTAGGATGGTGCCACGTAAGACGATGCCAGGTAGGATGGTGCCACGTAGGACGTTGCTAGGCAAGTTGGTGCCACGCCACGTAGGATGGCGTGGGAGGGACTGGGCAGGTTGGATTCTGGGTTGAAATGGGATGGGCTGGAATTAAGAGTTGCTGTTGCAGTCGTGTGAATCCTTTCCCTCGTTTTCGTCCTTTATACTGTCCCACTCTCTTTGTGCATGCCATGCCGTGCTAGGTTTATTCCATGCCACCATGCCATGCCCACATACCGTTTTTTATCCATGCTGTGCCTTTTCCATGCCATGCCGTGCCACACACAGGGAGTGTGAGGGATGCAACGGGTGGGAAGGAGTGGCATGCACTACATGCCGAGGAACAGGACACACTAGAAGACAAGCGCTGCCATCCAGCAAGTGCGTACCATCCCTTGTCTGTATGCAATCTCCTATTCCCATTTCATGCCCTATGTCATGCCCCATTTCCCATACCCCCAGTTCCATGCTCCCCCGATTCTATGCTGATCTGCCATGTAACCTACCTCCTATTCCCATGGCCCATCCTGTATGCATTTCCCAATCATCCCCTTGTGATGAGTCGGTTCTTGAGTCGACCCAAAAACCATCCTGTATGCATTTCCCAATCAGCCCCTTCCTCCCCATCCCCCTTCCACGGTTTCTTTCCATGCCATGCTGTGCCTTATCCCCTAAGTCCAATCTTGAGTCGACTCAGAAATGCACACCCAACCCTGCTTTCCTGATCACCCCCTTTCCCCAAACCCTCTTCCCCCAACCCCCCCCCCCCCACCCTTCTACAACCCCTGTCCCAACCCTCAGGTCCTCTTGGCAATCTCTTCTGGTGGCATCACCACACCAGGTGTAGAGAGGGTGTTTTTGAGACGTCTCAAAAACACTCTCTTCTGGAGGAATCTCCCCACCCGGCCGTCTCCTCCTCTGCCACTGCCTCACTGTGCCTCACTGTTCCCCACATGCCCCACATGCCCCACATGCCCCACATGCCCCACATGCTCCTCTTTCCTTCAACCCCCCTTCCCCCCAACCCGCAGGTCCTCTGGGCAATCCCTCCTCGTGGCATCACCTCACCCCGCCGTCTCCTCTACTTCTTCCTCACTGTGCCCCACATGCTGCTCATAATTCTTCTGCTGCTCGCTGAGAATTATAATAAGGTCACAAGGTCACTCAGCCCCACATGCTGCTCTTTCCTTCATTCCCTCCTCCCCCCAACCCAACCCTCAGGTCCTCTGGGCAATCTCTCCTCGTGGCATCACCCCATCCCGCCGTCTCCTCCTCTTCCTCCGCAGCTGCCGCCTCTGTTTCTCTCTGCCCCACGTGCCACGGGTCAGGGGTGATGAAATGCTCTGTGTGCAATGGAGACGCGTGGAAAAACAAGATCACATTTGACAGGGTGAGCTTTGAGAAGGGCAAACCAGGCAGGCAGGGGTGCAAGGAGATAGATCCTGCGTGTGTGTTAGAACTTAGAGCCTTGCCCTGCTGTTTCTCTCTGCCCCACGTGCAACGGATCGGCGGTTATGAAGTGCTCGGTGTGCAACGGAGACGCGTGGAAACACAAGTTCACATTCGACATGGTGAGAGAGGATCAGGGGTTGAAGGGACTGTCTTTGTTTGTGTCTCGCTCTGCCCCACGTGCCACGGATTGGGGGTTATGAGGTGTTCTGTGTGCATTGGCGACGCGTGGAAGCACAAGATCACATTCGACAGGGTGAGTGAGACGTGAGAGCGCCAGGGGTTTGCAGGGAGAAGGATTGTGTTGCTGGTCCTCCCGCTGCTGCCGCACGTGCTTTGGGTCGGTACTTGAAGGTTATGCAGTGTTTGGTGTGCAATGGCGACGCGTGGAAGCACAAGATCACATTTGACAGGGTGAGACGCCAAGGGGTTTGCAGGGAGAGGGATTGTGTTGCTGATCTGGTCCTCACGCTGCTGCGCCACGTGCTTGGGTCGGTACTTGAAGGTGGTGAGGTGTTCTGTGTGCATTGGAGGCGGCATTGGAGGCGCCTCACAATGCCTGGTATGCTTTGGCGAGGTGTGAGAAAGTGCCGGATTACATTCGATAGGGTGAGTGAGATGTGATGCGAGAGCTGAGCTGAGCTGACTGAGGGATAACGCAACGGGTCGGCGGTTATGAAGTGTTCGGTGTGCAACGGAGACGCGTGGAAGCACAAGATTACATCCGATAGGGTGAGTGAGATGTGATGCGAGAGCTGAGCTGAGCTGACTGAGGGGTAACGCATGGAAGGCCAGTGGAGTGCAGGGAGAGGGATTGCGTGTGTGTTTGTATGCTCCATGCTCTGCTACGTGTATGAAGATTTGTTTTGAGACGTCTCAAAACAAATCTTCATACACAGGGAGAGGGATTGCGTGTGTGTTTGTCTGTTACATGCTCTGCTGCCATGCCGCGTTATTGCTCACCAATATCAAGGGGTATAAAGTGCTTGGTGTGCAATGCAGACACGTGGACGGTGGAAGCATAAAACCACATCCGCCAGGGTGGAATGTGAGGGCTGGCTGGTACAGATGAAGATGATGATACTTGTTCGTTCTCGATCGCCCTTCTTCCCACCCTCAACTTTCCCCCAACCGCTTCCCTCCACCTTCTTTCCCGTCCCCCACCCCTCTTCCGCCCCCTTTCCGTTTTTCTCACGTCCGCCTCCCCCAGGTGCTGGACTCGCCATTGAAAGCCTGGGATGCGTACCGCATGGCCAGACCTCTCTAACTTATCCCCCTGTTGCTCTCTTCCACCCCTTTCTCTCACGTTCGCCCTTCTTCCCGCCCCTCTTCCCTCCCCTCCCCCAGGTGCTGGACTCGCCACTGAAAGCCTGGGATGCGTACCGCATGGCGAAACCTGTCATGGTACGTAGCGTGGCATGATGCATGGCATGTCATGGCAGGGCATGTGATTATGATCTGCCATGGCATGGCAGGGCATGTGATGTGATGATGATCTGCCATGGCATGGCAGGGCATGTGACTGTGCACACTGGGATGCGTACCGCATGGCCAAACCCGTCATGGTACGTGTTGTGATGTGATGCTCTGATGCCTGAGATGAGTTGCAACGGATGGTACATGTTGTGATACATGTTGTGGTATGGTAACCCTAAATCCAGGCGAGGTGTGTTTGCCATGAGTGTTATGGAGCATACCCAAGGATTCAAATCAAGGGCTGTGTTAGCAGATCCGTGGTCATACTTCCAGTGAGCAGCAATTGCTATTGTTGATTGGACTCAAAAATGTGCTTGTCATGAGTGTTATGGAACATAACCAGGAATGCAAATCAAGGCCTGTGTGTGTGTCAAGTCTGCGTCTCCCCGTTGCTCTCCTGTCTGCCACTCAGCCCTTTCCCTACTACCTTCTCTCTCTTCTCTCCAGCGTATGCCTCCCATTCCCACCCCCTTCCTCCTACCCCTCCCTCTCTTTCCCTCCACCTCCTACAACACTTACCAGGGCAATGCACGGCCCACGTGATAAAAGATTGTGAGCAAAGGGAGTCACTTTTAGCAGGAAGACAGCGCAGTTGGGATCTGCTTTTGAGCAAAGGGAGTCACTTTTAGCAGGAAGACAGCGCAGTTGGGATCTGCTTTTGAGCAAAGGGAGTCACTTTTGAGAATTCTCAACAGCGGATCCCAACTGCGCTGCCTTCCTGCTGATCTCTTGTCTGTCACTCGACTCTTCCGCTCGCTGGCCCCCCTCCTCCCTCCACTCTCTTTCCCCCTCCCACTGTTCCTCCCTTCCCCCCCCCCCCCCCCCAGCCATCCCCCGAGGCAATGCAAGACCCGAACCGCGCTGCCTTCTGCCTGCTGCTCTCTTGTCCACTGTCTCTCTCTCCCCTCCCTTTCTCCGCTTTCCCCCCCCCCCCAGCCATCCCCTGAGGCAATGCAAGACCCCAACCGCGCTGCCTTCTGCCTGCTGCTCTCTTGTCCACTGTCTCTCTCTCCCCTCCCTTTCTCCGCTTTCCCCCCCCCCCAGCCATCCCCTGAGGCAATGCAAGACCCCAACCGCGCTGCCTTCTGCCTGCTGCTCTCTTGTCCACTGTCTCTCTCTCCCCTCCCTTTCTCCGCTTTCCCCCCCCCCAGCCATCCCCTGAGGCAATGCAAGACCCCAACCGCGCTGCCTTCTGGCTGCTGCTCCTTGTCCACTATCCAACCTCTCTCTCTCCCCTCCTTTTCTCCGCTTCCGCCCCCCCCAGCCATCCCCCGAGGCAATGCAAGACCCGAACCGCGCTGCCTTCTGGCTGCTGCAGCGGCCGGCAGTGGAGGAAGGGGTGGAGATGAGCGAGAGGGACAAGGAGGCCGTGTGGTGGGAGCACCAGGTATGCAGAAGCATGGGGTATGGCATGGGGTATGGCATGGGGTATGGCATGGGGTATGGCATGGGGTATGGCATGGGGTATGGCATGGGGTATAGCATGGTGGGGCTTGGCAGTTTCCCTTCTGGTTGCTGCAGCGGCCCGCAGCGGAGGTAAGGGCGGAGATGAGTGAGAGGGATGAGGGGGCCATGTGGTGGGAGCATGAGGTATGGCATGTAGGATTGTGAGTTATGGCATGGGGCATGTGGCATGCAGCATGGGGCATCTGAGACAGAAGGCGGGCACAACCTGTGCTGTGTCTCTTCTGCTTGCCTTTTTCCTCTCCAGCTCCTCAAAAATCTCCCGTTCTTCCCCTCCTCTTCAATCCTGCAAGCATCCCTCTCCCATTCCGTCTACCCTCTCCCGTTCCTCTACCCTCTCCAACCATGACAAGTGCCTGATGGTGTGTGGCTGGTAAGATCCTCTCCATCAGGCTTATGTGCCTGATGATCTTACCTGTTCTGCCTGCTACCCTCTCCCACTCCGTCTACCCTCTCCAACTCCGTCTACCCTCTCTTTTTCCCCGTATTCTCTCTATGTGCTGCAGTGGAAGCAACGGTATGAGGGCATGCGGGAGGCAGTGCTGCAGAAGCAGCCGGGGTGGCAGCAGGCGCAGCAGGTGTGTTCTCTCGTCTCTTATGCCACGTGTGGTTCGATCCATACTGCATGACTTTTTAGTCGCCAGGTTCTGACTTTTGAGTCGCCAGGTTCTGACTTTTGAGTCCACTCAAAAGTCAGCCGGGGTGGCAGCAGGCGCAGCAGGTGGGTTCTGCCGTCTCTTATGCCATCTCACAGGTGTGTTTTGATGCTGCATGCATGGTGCATGTGTGTGTATATGCGTATGTATGGCTCAGGGAACTCGTCATGGCTTTGCTTCGCATGGCAGTTCATGGCTCATAAACGGGACTCAAATGGGTTTTTATGTGTACCTTATGTTGCATGCACGGTGCATGTGTGTGTGAATGTATGGGCGTATATATCGCGCATGCCACGCGGCATGGCTTCGCATATCTGTCAGCCCATGGCTCTCAGCTTCACATCGCAATACGTTTTTGTTTAAACTTCCACTCTCTCACCCCCTCACTCCCACACTCCTTCCTTCCCCTCCCCCATAAACACTCCTCATCTTCACATCAGCCTTGGCTTTAATCGAAATGGGTCCATCTGCGCGCCTCAACGACCCTCAGCCGTGCTGTCCCTTCTGATTCAAACCTAACACTCCCTCGCAGCGTCAAAATGCTCTCCACTTCAAATCAAGCACTCCCTCACTAGCTCACTCCATCAAGCCGTCCTTCCCCACTTCCCCATTTTCCAGGATTTAATCAAGATAGATCCATCTGCGGCTCTCAAGCCCTCAGCCTCACTACCTCTACATCAAAACATATACTCCCTCACTCCCCCCGCTCCCTCGCTCTCCTCACTTCCCTCACTCCCCCCACTCCCTCACTCCCGTCACTTCCCTCACTCCCCCCACTCCCTCACTCCCTCACTCCCCTCACTCCCCTCACTTTCCAGGCTTTAATCGAGATGGATCCATCTGCGGCTCTCAACGACCCTCCGTCTCATGTCACAACGCTCACCAATTCAATTCGAACACTCCCTCACTAGCTCACTTCCTCACTCCGTCCTCTCCCCCCTCCCCGTTTTCCAGGCTTTAATCGAGATGGATCCATCTGCGGCTCTCAACGACCCTCAGCTCGATGCTGCTGTCCGAACCAAGCCCCTCAAGGCTCGGCGGCTGCCGAAGCTGGAGGGCGACGCCGAGGCTCGGGTGGCTGCAGCTCTGGAAGAGGCTCGGAAGAAGGTGGAGAAGATGACTCCTCCCCCCCGACCCAAAGACTTTGGGGTGAGAGAGACTTTGGCCTTCACGAGAAAGGGAAAGAAGAGGTAAGGAAAGATAAGGAACGACAAGGGACGAAAGCAAGGAACAACAAGGGACGAAAGCAAGGAACAACAAGGGACGAAAGCAAGGAACGACAAGGGAAGAAAGCAAGGAACAAATAAAGGAAGAGATGAAGGAAGGCGCCTCAGGAGAAGCTGAGTGGTTTCTATCCTTTTTGAGGTGCCTCGAAAAATGCTTAGTGGTGTTCTTCTAAAGTGGAACCTTACCAACATCTTGTAACCCCTTCTTTCTCAACCCATCTCCACCATCTTACAACCCTTTACTCTCCCTTTCCCTCCCCTTGCAGTCCTTCCAGCTAGACTGGGTGCAGGAGTCCGATCACTGCAAGGAACCGGATCAGAGCAAGATGAAGGGAGAGGCGGAGAGGCAGCAGTGGCAGGCAATGCTGCAGCAGCAGAGGGAGGTGGAGGAGAAAATGTTGGACGCTGCCTGGCGGGACACCTGGCAGAACGATAAGGTGAGGGTGGGGTGGGGGGGAAGGGTAGGCGAGGGCACTAGGGCAGTAAGTGAGGGGTTGAGGGAGGGTTGTGGGGTGGAGATTCTGAGGCATGAAAGCATGCGGCAGTGGGAGGTGGATGAGAGGGTGTTGGACGCTGCTTGGAGGGAGTGCTGGTAGAATGATTAGGTGAGAGGAGAAAAAGTGCGGTAGTGGGAAGGGATTTCATGGTGCAACGGCAAAGGGAGGTGGAGGAGAAGGTGGAGGTGGCGCGTGTGAAAGAAGGTTGTCTCGCATGCGTAAGGCAGCAGATGAAGCAGCGGTGAGAGTACATGTGTTTTGTGTCTGCTCTTACTTGGTCTCCTGCTCCCCTCCACCGTACGTTCCATGTAGAGAGTCCGGAGAAGGCCTTGTCTCGCATGAAAGCAGCTCCAGACTCTCATCTGCTGCTTCATCTGCTGCTTCATCTACCGTGTCATGCATGAAAGCAGCAGATGAAGCAGCAAGGAGAACGAGGGCCGTCTTTTCTTACTTGTACTTCCCTCTCCCCTTCCCCTCCAACCCACTTTGCAGGTAGAGGAGAGCTTGAAGAAGGCCGTGTCTCGCATGAAAGCAGCAGATGAAGCAGCAAGGAGAACAAGGGCCGTATTTTCTTACTTGTACTTCCCTCTCCCCTTCCCCTCCAACCCACGTTGCAGGTAGAGGAGAGCTTGAAGAAGGCCGTGTCTCGCATGAAAGCAGCAGATGAAGCAGCAAGGAGAACAAGGGCCGTCTTTTCTTACTTGTACTTCCCTCTCCCCTTCCCCTCCAACCCACGTTGCAGGTAGAGGAGAGCTTGAAGAAGGCCGTGTCTCGCATGAAAGCAGCAGATGAAGCAGCAAGGAGAACGAGGGCCGTCTTTTCTTACTTGTACTTCCCTCTCCCCTTCCCCTCCAACCCACGTTGCAGGTAGAGGAGAGCTTGAAGAAGGCCGTGTCTCGCATGAAAGCAGCAGATGAAGCAGCAAGGAGAACGAGGGCCGTCTTTTCTTACTTGTACTTCCCTCTCCCCTTCCCCTCCAACCCACGTTGCAGGTAGAGGAGAGCTTGAAGAAGGCCGTGTCTCGCATGAAAGCAGCAGATGAAGCAGCAAGGAGAACGAGGGCTGTCTTTTCTTACTTGTACTTCCCTCTCCCCTTCCCCTCCAACCCACGTTGCAGGTAGAGGAGAGCTTGAAGAAGGCCGTGTCTCGCATGAAAGCAGCAGATGAAGCAGCAAGGAGAGTTCATGTGTATTCACTCGCTTCTGCTGTCCTCCCCCAATCCCGCTCCCCTCGTTGCAGGTAGAGGAGATTTTGAAGAAAGCCGTGTATCACATGAAAGCAGCCGATGAAGCAGCAAGGAGAGTAAAGGCTGTCTTTTTTTAGTCATACTTCTTCCTCTCCCTCCTCTCCCCTTCCCCCTCCCCCCCCCACCTTCATCTCCACTCGTTGCAGGTAGAGGAGAGCCTGAAGAAAGCTGTGTCTCGCATGAAAGCAGCAGATGAAGCAGCAAGGAGGAGAGCTAAGGTTGTGTTTTCTTACGTCGACTTTGCCCTCCCCCTCTGCCTTGCCCACCCCTCGTTGCAGGTAGAGGAGAGCTTGAAGAAGGCTGTGTCTCGCATGAAAGCAGCAGATGAAGCAGCGAGGAGAGCAAAGGCGGCAGAGGCAGCTGCTGCTGCAGGAGGGGGAGCAGCAGGTGCAGCAGCAGCAGCAGCAGGAGGGGCAGCGGGTGGGAAAGGAGGGGCAGCGAGCAGTGGAGGCAAGGCGGCTGGGAAGAAGAGCAGCGGAGGGGACAAGGGCAAGGGCAAGGTGAGGGAAACAGCAGAGTCCTCTCATTCTTCCCCACACCCTAAATCCTAAACCACTCTCTTCTCTTGTTCAAAAGCAGCCCAGATGCAGCTTTCTCTCCAGAATTCTTATGCGTTCCGTTCTGACATTGTGCAGCGCTAAACTCTCTGTGGGCTGGGCTTGCTACAACTCCCCCTATCGACCCTGCCTGACCCTGGTGGCTTCAATTTAGGCTAGCCGCACCGTAGACTTGCAAACAGTAGAATTGTGATTGCATGCTTATAGTGGACAAGGTCACAAGCTTTTGGGATTAGAGTAATGGAATTAAGACTGCAACAAGAGTGTCTTTGCTTACAACGAGTTTGATCCTTCCTATGAGTTCTGCAGCGTTGCAACAAGTTTATGTAACGCTGTTCAATCTTGTCTTGTGCATTGTTCTCAGCAAAGCAGCACTTCAAGAGAGCCAGGTAGGTGCTCTGCTGCCGCAGCTACTGTATACATAAACATATGCAATGTGCATATGCAATAAACTTTGGTGGATAGCATTTGCATTGCTTGAATACCCCCTCGGCCACCCTGCCTCCTCCAATCATCCCATCCCCTGCCACTCACCCCATTCACTGCTACCGTATTTGCCCCAAACCTCCCTGCTGCCACCACTCCACTCCACATTCCACTCCACACTCCACTCCACATTCCACTCCACACTCCCCACTCACGCACCCCATCCCCGTGCCTCCTTGGTTCTCAATAAACTCACTCCAGTCTCACCTCCATCCCCTCGTCTCGCTCACTCCTATATCATCATATCATAACGTATCGCATCATATCATATTAAATAAAATCCAGACCTTTCTGTCCTCCATGTCAGAATAAATATCCAACGCCTGCTGTCTCGTCAGCCCTGGCGAATACCCTGCCAGCACCCTCGCCCCTTGCAACCCCTCCTCCCTCCCAATCCCGTCCTCCACTGCTATGTGCACTTCCCCTGATCTCACATCATATCCACACCTTTTGTTTCTCCATGTCAAAATACATCTCCAATGCCTGCTGTCTCGTCAGCCCTGGCGAATACCCTGCCAGCACCCTCGCCCCTTGCAACCCCACCTCCCTCTCTACCCCTTCCTCCACTGCTCCCTGCACCTCCCCTGCTGCCACTGCTTCATACCCCCAACACCCTTTCACCGCTCCGGGCCCTCCCGCTACTTGCACTGCTTCATATTCTAAAGAGCCTTTCACAGCTCCTGGCGCTTCATTTTCCAAAACAGTTTTTCCTGCTGCTGGTGCATCAGGCTCAGATATATTACAAGCTATCTCAACACACTTGTCCCCATGCATTAAAGCCATGCTCTGTACCCCCACCACCCCCCCTCCCCTCTCACTCACGCGTCTAGCCACCCGTCTAGCCGCTGCAAGGGTGGTTTGGGTGACCCGGGAGGGGGTTTGGATGGGTATGTTGTAATTATACACCCACGGAGCACCGCCAACTGCAACTCTGCCCTTGAGAGGGTTCGGGTGGAGTGGGCCGAAGTCGGGAGGTATGGAGGGAGGCTCGGGAGAATGGATGGAGGAAGGCTCGGGAGGAGGTATGGAAGGAGGCTCGGGATGGGCAGCAGCGTCGACACTGGTTTCAGCTAACGCAGACGTCTCGGAACGCACTGGGGGCGGTCGGAAGTATCCCAGGTCGCGACGAATGGCGTCTAAGGGGCGGTTGGTGGGGCTCGCAGCGCCGTAGAGGTGCACCGGGAACTGGGGGGGGGGGAAAGAGGGGAGGGGGGGGGGGGGGGGGGGCTGGGAAAGGGTTTGAAGTGGTGAGGAGAGGTGGAAAGGAGTTGGGAGGGGTGGAAACTTGAAAAATGCTCTGCGTTTCCGAAAAATCTGCGTTCTATCGTACCTCCGTGATGCTGCCCCAGATTCCGCCCGACGTTTCTCGCTGACGTGGCAGCGTCTGCCAGCTCAGCACGCAGCAGCGGCCGGAGTGCCACGTGGTCCAACACGCCGATGCACGGGTGGCTGCCGACGTGGCGACTCAGATCAACGGTCTCGATCGCACGGCCAGAAAGCAGGATCAACGTCCGTTCCAGATCCCGCGCAGGCCCCGCTAATGTCACACCCGTTCGCGCGTATGGCTCGTCTTCGAACACGTGGAGAATTCTGGTTGGCGCGCGGGAGGCGGCGAGAGAGGAGGCGAGCGATTGGAGGAGAGACGCGCAGCGCGCGAAGGAAATGTAGACGTTGGCGGCGAGTAACGGAGAAGACATGGCCGTGATTGTAACAAGAGGTGGCCGAAACTCGTGACTGGGAAATGGAGAGGAAATCGGCAGGCAATGTGTGAGTGGCGCATGAAATCGATGTTGTCTGATCCGATACGCGATAATGGAAGGCCATTCATCCACTCCATGAACTTTTTACAGCTCCGTGGACAAATTGCTTCAACCTTCTGTATTAATACCCATTCAAGGGCTTCAAACTGCTGATAGCAGGGCTGCCGACAATACAGATCCAGGAAAAGACGCTTACTGCATCATTCTGAGGAATGCTGTAGATTTGTGTACTTTAAACATATATGTATATGCAAAACACCATACCACAACTGACTACCACCACCGGGAAGGTTGGTGTGGATGGTTATCATGCTCATGCTCATGGTGTGAGTGATGATGGTGGAACGGGAAATGCATGAGCCACACGAACGCCACCCACAAATGCAACACCACCAAATACACCCACAAACTCGTCCTCGCAACCACATTAGTCCGCAACACGCCGCCCGCACTCCCCAAGAAAAGCGAATCAAATCCCAAAACCGTGTCCACAACTCCCACCACAAACGCATTCCCCGTCGGCCCGAGCCCAAAATCCCTCTGAGCCAGAGTCAATTTTCTCGATCGGTTCAAGATGGCTTCTCTTGAAAACCCGTGGTCTCCCTCTATCACGTCCTCCCCTCCCTCCTCTAGAGCCCTTGCTTCAGCTGCTGACGCAGCAGCTGCCAGGTCAGCAGCAAGTGGTCCCGGTGTGCTGGCGAGGAATCGCGCAGTGACAGCTGCCGATGCGGGGCTTCGTCCGCCTCTGAGGAAGGTGGACAGGCGGTGTTTGTCCTTTTGCAGGGCGGCGGATTCTGTCTCGATGCGTAGGGAGAGGGTTGACTTTTCTATCTGTAGGGACTCTACTTGCTGTTGCTTCAATATAAGCCGCTCCGTTAACTGCTGTAGCCTTGACAGGAGATTTGATTCCACCTCAGATTCCGCCTGCTGCTGGGCGGCTGCTGACTCAGCATCCTTCAGTTGCTGACGCAGCAGAGCAACCTGTTGGAGGGCATAAGGAGGAAAGTGAGAAGGCGGCAAAGTGGGGTTGGAAAGTCTCTTACCATTACACTCACCCAGCCATCTCCCCACTCACTCACTCAGCCATCTCCCCACTCCCCCGCTTATTCAGTCATGTCCCCACTCACTCAATCCCTCGCTCCCTTTCCTCCCTCACCCTCTCCCACCCCGCTCACCTCCTTCCGTCTCTGTCGCAGAGTCCCCTCCAGGAGTCCAACAGACGCTGCCCCACCATCACTCCCTCCTCCTGCACCTCCTGCCAACCCTGCTCCCTCTCTTCCCTCCCCTCCCTCTGCTGCCCCTTGCCTACCCACTGCTCCTTCTCCTGCTGCTGCTCCTCCCCCTACATCCGCAGCTGCTCCCTCCTCCTCTCTCCCTTTCTCCCCCCTCCCCGCCTCTGCCCCCACCTCTGCCGCTCCCTCTCCCTTGGCCTCTACCCGCTGCACCTGCTGCTCCAATCCCTCAATCTCCTCTGTCAGCCGGTGCACTGTCGCCCAATCAGAGGCCAGCAGCTCAACCTAACCCGGGTGCAGAGGGGTGCAGAGGGGTGCAGAGGGGTGCGGAGAGGAAAGGGAATTAATGAGAGCGAGAGCCATGCTGCCTGCCCCGAGCGCTCTATCTCCTCTGCCAGATGATGCACTGCGGACCAATCAGGGGCCAGCAGCTCAATCAAACAGCGCAAGAGCGAATGGAAGTGGAACAGGGCAGGTTAACCAAAATGACAGGGGAAAATAATGATGATAATAATACTTATTATTATAATGCTAACAATAAGAACCATAACAACAACATTGATGATCATGATGATAACAATGACAGTAATAATATATAAAATAATAACAATAAATAGAAAGACTAGAGGAAAAAAAAAAGACTTGGGATTTGAAAAACAAAAGGTAACTAAATGGGTAAAAGAGAAGCTTTCAGCAGGATCCAGAAGCTTCCACCCACCCACCTTCTCTTCCAGAGCCCTCTGAGCAGCAGCTAGTGCGGCCATGCCACTTGCTGCCTCCGTCTCGTAGTGCGCCTCCCGCGCCGCCCGCTCCTTGCGCGTGGCAGCGTGTGATTGGCTCTCTGCTGTCACCGCCTCAAATCCTTGATGCACACGCGCTCTCAACTCCTCTGCCTGAATGTGTGCGATGCGAATACAAGGAGGAAAAGGAGGAAGCAGAGAAAAAAATGAGGACAGGGAAGGAGGGGGAGAGAAAGGGCTGATTTATTTAAGTTGAATCAAACATATCTGCACACAAGCTCTCACCTATTAAGCCTGAATGCGTGAGAGAAAAGGGGAAAGCAGGAAGGGAGGGGCAACAGTTACTTGACTCAGAACAGAATTGTTGACGGCACCTTCAATTCCTCTGCCCGAACGAAAGCTTGAACTCAGTTCTGCACTGCTCTACAGCTCACCTTCTATCCGCGCTGCACTATAACGTAGCTACCTGCTGCGTTGCTCTATTACCCACCTTCTTCCTGTGTTGCTCTGCTGCTTCTCTCATCCTCGCTTCAGCCTCCCGTCTCTCCCCTTCCAGCACCCCCACCAACTGACTCCTCTCCACCACAGCAGCCCGAACCGAACCACCTGCAACGCCAAGCTCACTCCCGTGCTGCTCTGCTCTGTAACGTGCCCTCCTTTTGCTCTCCTTTACAAGCAACTCACCTTCTGTCTGTGCTGCTCTGCTGCTTCTCTCATCCTCGCTTCAGCCTCCCTCCTCTCCCCTTCCAGCACCCCCACCGGTTGACTCCTCTCCACCACACCAGTCCAAGCCACCTGCGAAGCAAAGCTGAAACCTGTGCTGCTCTATAGCTTACCTTCTGTCTGTGTTCCTCTATAACCCACCCACCTTCTTCCTGTGCTGCTCTGCTGCCTCCCTCATTCTCGCCTCAGCCTCCCTCCTCTCCCCTTCCAGCACCCCCACCAACTGACTCCTCTCCACCACAGCAGCCCGAGCCACCCGCACCGCCGAACCTTCCCGCTCGCGCGCCCGAGCCTCCGCTGCAGCCTCGGTGGCTAGACACTCAGCTTCGGCACGCTGTGCCTTGGCCTGGGCGACGATAGAAGATTGCTCGTCGTCCTCCTCCTCTTCGTCCTCATCCTCATCCTCTGTATAGTCTGACCCTGAAAGAATATTACAAGAATAGAAGTTTAAGACGCCACAGATAACCTTATTTTCTGTACAGTCTGACTCTAAAGCAAGGGCCCCATTTAAGACACCTCCGAATGTTCTCTGTATAGTCTGAATGTAAAGCGGATACTGTGGGAAGGAGAGAACAGGGGCCCAGTCCTTAGGAGAAGAAGCAGTGGAAAGAGGGGGAGGGAGGAGAGGAAGAGAAGGAAGGAGAGTTGGGATGGGAGGAGGTGGAAAGGTGGGGGTTGGGGGTTGGTGGGAGGCCGATGTGATAAGACCCCACCTGTGCTCGTGTCTGTGGTACTGTAGTCGTCATCATCGTCCAAATCATTCTGTGCATGTGGGATGAGACAACCTTTTAGTCGACTCAAACAGCTGCCCACCTGTGCTCGAGTCCGTGGTGCTGTAATCGTCATCATCGTCAAAATCATCGTCATCCTCCTCACTACCCTCCTCCTCCTCATCCTCCTCATCCTCCTCATCTCCCTCACTCCCTCCCTCACTCCCTTCATCATCAGCATGTTCGTCGGCTGAAATCTCACCCCCTCTTGGCCGCCCCTGCATTTGCGGACTCTCAAACAGCGCTCCCCTTTGGCTCGACCCGATCCTCTGCCCTTGGTTCGGCCTAAACCTCTGCTGGTCGGGGGTGCTGGATGCCGAACCTCCGCCATGAGGAATAGAACGTGCTGATTCATTATAGGCCTTTTCAGGGGTTCGTTCTTGGGGTGTATCAAAACCATCAGAGCTCTTTTCCACTTTTGCCGCTTCTGCTGCTGCCCCTGCTTCTGCCCCTGCTCCTGCGATTCCCGCTGCTTCTGTTGAATCTGCTCCTGCTGCTGCTGCTTCTGACGCTGACCCTGCTGCTGCTGTCTCTCCTGCTCCTCCCTCTTCCTTCTTCTCCTCTCCGCTCCAACGCGTGTCGCCATGTGCATGTCTATGCGCATGCTCATGCCCCTCCTTCTCATTTCCATGCGCATGCTCTTGCCTCTCCTTCTCATGCCTCCCATGCCGCTCCTGCTCATGCCCATGCTTATGCTCATGCCTATGTGCATCCCCATGCGCATGTATATGCACATGCCCATGACCATGCGCGGGAGCGTCATCCCTCCCGCCCTCCGCCGCACCACCCCCTAATTCAGTCCCGCTTCCGCTTCGACTTGTACCCAGTTCCCCCGTTCCGCCCAATGCCCCCGTTGCGCCTAACTCCCCGCCTCCGCTTTTCCCTGCGCGTACTTCCCCCCTCCCCTTTCCCCCGCCGCCGTCCCCCCCTGCTGCAGCCTCCACAACAGCTTTCCCCCTGTCTTTTCGCTGCTGCGCGTCCTTTAGGGATTTCTCAGACCCAATCCCAGATGCTCCCATCTGCCTTTGCGATTTCTCACCACCCGTTTCTCCTGCTGCAGATCTCTCAGGGGTTGACACCTTCCGGGAAGATTCACCAGTCGAGCCCACCTGACTGGATCCATCAGAACCGATTGATCCTGCAGCCGGAGTGGCTTCGCCAGCTGTGACTCGCGCTTCCTTCTTTCTCCCTTTGTGGATGACTCGTTTTAAATACGCATCTAATAGGTCGTCTGCACTTGCTGTCGCTTCGCCTGCCTTGGTCTTCGTGTCGCCTGGATTTACCGAACTCCCCAATTTTGCAGACTTCGCCGTCGACTCCGTCAAAGCTTCCGTTGAATATTCTGTTAAGTTTTTCGTTTCGCTGACAAGGCTCGGCTGGTCACCTGACCCGGTTGGCACTGATGGCGGGCCCCCGTTTCGCGATGCGTCGCCTGGCCCGTCGCCTGTCATGGCTGAGCGACGCTGCGCTGCGACTGCGACAATACCGCTGCGAGCCTACACGAAGTCGCAGGGCAGGAGAATCACAGTCCACAATAAGCAGACGGTAACAATTGTGATCAACGAGCTTTTGCTATCCCGAATCTAAAAGAACTTCCATCAGTCTGGCTACTAGCACGTATACTGCTGCTCTAGGCACGGCCGCAAAATCCGTCTGCAAGAAATGTCGCACGAAACATATATCGTCGAAAAGTGTCGGTCGATGTTCGGCGATTTACCTACCCTGTCAACGTTTACGTTGAAGGAATATATTAGAGAGCGTAGCGATAGCGAGAGAGTCTCTGCTATGGGAATGATGTTGCGCCAGCAACTTGGTAGAGTTTTGGTAGCGTTTGCCTCTAAGGACTTTGTGAGAATTGAAGTAGCATTTGGGCCAAGTAGAATTGCAATATCAATTATCAAGCACACAAGCAAACACAAACATATATAGGCAAGCAAGAGTTGCACAATTGTTGCGTGGCGCTGCGAGTAACCCAACCCACACGAAAGTGCTGTGCAGGTGGGTGAACGCGCCCCGCACATTTCCAACCCAACTCGGCACAGGAATGTCTCACCGTGCACGCTACTCCTGCCAACACAGCAAGTGAGCAGCGTGCCTCACAAGCAAGGCACCTACGACCCCCAAGACTCGTCATTCCTAGCACCGATTCCGCCGAGTTCGCTGCAGTAGCTCACAGTCACCCGTAGTCACTAATGACCGCCACCGAACTCGTGCGTCGGTGCCGAGTAGACTCAGTCATTAGGCGCCGACCTGCCAAGTCAAAAGTCATCGAGGGCCCTTGCTGTCGTAGGGCCCTCTAACACTCCCCTGCCATACTACAGCAAGGCCCTTTATAATCACAGGGCATGCATACACACATACACACCAAAACAAAGGGATACACACAAACGAAACACGCTCAAAGTGTAAACACGCACCGCACCAGCCATGGATAGGCCATGGCACCATCCACATCATGGAGTGTCTAGGTCTTCACTCCCCTCACTCGAGAGCCGCACCTGCCCCACAGCCTCGAAGCAACGACTGAAGGCGGGGAAATGCAATGCCTTTGTGAGGTAGTCAGCAGGCTGCTCGCTCGTAGGGATGTACTGCAGCTGCAGCTTCCTGCGCTTGACCATGTGCTGCAGCCACATGTGACGACGCTCCATGTGCTTGAGGCTCCCCTTGAGCCCCATGCCACCTGCCACTGAAATGGCGGAGGAGTTGTCCACAAAGAGAGTCGTGGGCTCCTCACTCCTCAGCAGTTGAAACTCTGCCAGCAGGAAGCGCAGCCTGCGCGCCTCCTTCCCAGCCTCCACAGCAGCAACGTACTCAGACTCAGTGGAGGAAAGGGTGGCGCAACGAATCCGCTGGCTCGCCCATGAGACAGCAGCACCCCCGAGCACGAAGACATAGCCACCTGTGCTGGTCCTGTTCTGCTTGTCCCCTGCATCATCAGCATCGGCGTAGCCCACCAGCTCCAAGGACTCCGGCCCCCCACCAAACTCCAGCGCCACATCCCTGCTCCCCACCAAGTACGTCAAGCACCGGTCCAACTCCTTCCAGTGCTGATCACTCCGCACAGTCTGGCCCGACCCCAGCTTGCTGCAGGCGAACGAGATGTCGGGACGGGTGGTACAGGCCGCGAACTGCAAGGATCCCACCTTCTGCCTGTACTCCTCCTCCTGGCGAGACTGCCATCCCACATCCTCGAAGGTCTGCACACTGAAAGGGTCAGAGGAAAGAGGGGTGTGAGGCACTCGCAGCGGCTGCTCCCCGTCAAAGAAGCGCCTATGGACCTTGTCCACATAGGCCCCCTGGTGCAGCCACAGCCTCCTCGTAGGCCTGTCCCGAATCAGCTGCAACCCCAGATACTTCTCCACTGGGCTAATCTCCCGCAGCTGAAACGCACCCTGCAGCAGGTCACACAGCTCCCCCAGCATGCTCTGACTGCGGCTGGCAGCAAGCAAGTCATCCACATACACCAGCAGCCAGCACATCTCCCCCTCAGCATCACTCTTGAAGTACAGAGCCTCATCCACTTGGCTCTTCTTCCATCCAGCCCCAAGCAGCACCCCATCCAAGGCCTCATACCACAACATCGGGCTCTGCTTGAGCCCATACAGGCTCTTCACCAACTTACATACACGAGGAGTCCCATCCTCGTAGTAGCTCGGCTGCTCCATGTAAAGGTCTCGGTCTAGCACGCCATGGAGGAACGCGTTCTTCACATCCAGCTGCATCAGGTCCTAATCAAGTGCAGCTGCAATCGCCAGAAGCACACGCGCCGTCACATAGCTTCCCACAGGGGCGTACGTCTCCTCATAGTCCACCCCTGCCACCTGCGTGAACCCCTTCACCACCAGCCTCGCCTTCTCACGCTCCACTATCCCATCTGGTCGGAACTTGGTGTTCAAAATCCAGCGGTTCTTCATCACATTCACCCCTGGCGGACGCGGAACCAACTCCCACGTCCCCTGCTCAATCAAGCTCCGCATCTCCTCATCCATCGCCTCTTTCACCTTGTCTCCCTTCCAGCAGCCCAAGGCCTCCTTCACTGTCATTTTCGCTATGTCCCACTGCCTCTCAGGGTCAGCTGCCACGTCCGGGTCCAGGTCAGTCCACTCCTCGTCCTCCTCCTCGTCATCCAAGCCCGCTGGCTCAACCACTACAGCCCAAGCGTATCGAACAGGCGGGACACCACGAGTGATGCGAGTGGAGCGACGCAGTGGTGCAGTGGTCGTCCCAGAAACCAACACACGACCACCATCTCTAATTCCCCACATCTCCTGCTCCCCCGTCTGCGGCTCCCCTGTCTGCTGCTCCCCTGGCTGCTGGTCCACCATCTGCTGGTCCCCAATCTGCTCCTCCCCTATCTGCAGCTCCCCACTCTGCTGCACCTCTATCTGCTGCTCCCCTATCTCCATCCCCCCACTCTGCTGCACTCCATCCATACTACTCTCATCCTGCAGCTGCTCAGTCACAAGGCGCTGCCCGTCGGTGATCACCATGGACGGCGGCACCACTATCCCCCCCTCACCAACGGGCGGTGCCGTGGAAGACGAAGAGGAGGGTGGAGCAGGTGTAGGAGGGATGGAGGGTGGAAGGGGAGAGGGGATAATAGGAGGAGGAGGGGAAGCCAAGGGGGGTGAGGATGAAGAAGGTGGGGCAGGGGGAACCACACGAGGGTAAACTGAAGGCGGAGGTGGGGTGGGGACCGAGGTAGGGACATAGGGCATAGCAGGAGGTGCGACCACGTCCTCCTCCTCCACCTCCTCTAGAGCGATCGGGAAGAAAGAGGGAAGGGGCTCATAGGGCATCGGACGCCCCCCATGCTCCTGCTGATGCCAAGCCTTCCATCCTGCCAAAGACATGGTCTCATAGAACACAGCGTCCACAGTGGTGATGAGGCGGTTGGACTCCAAGTCCAGCACGGTCCAGCCCTTGCTCGCTGCTGACACCCCCAAGTGCAACCCCCAGCGAGCCTTGGGCGCCAGCTTCCCCCCACGTTGCGACTGCGGCACCATGTACTGCAGCATGCAGCCCCAGACACGCACCATACTGACATCGGGTTTGCGTCGAAAGGCGAGCTCGTACGGCGTCACACCAGAGGGCAGCGAGGCATGCTCCACGCGGTTGCGCACCCAGACGGCCTGCGCCAACGCCAGGTGCCACCAGTGATGCTGCACACCCATATGCAGCAACATCGTCCGCACCGCCTCCACAATGCTGCGCATCTCCCTCTCGGCCATTCCGTTCTGCTCCGGCGTATACGGGCACGTGAGGTCGTGGATGATCCCCTTCTCGTCGAGGAAGAGCGTGAAGTCGTGGCCCAGGAACTCACCACCCCGATCAGTGCGCAGCGCCTTCACCGTGGTCTTGCACTGCCTCTCTGCCATCGGGAGCCACTTCTGGAACGCCGCCAATGCATCGCTCTTCTTGGCCAAAGGGTAGGCCCAGACGAACCGCGTCTTGCGATCTTTCAGCACCAAGAAGTAGCGGCTGCCATCCTTAGCTGCTTCACGGAAAGGGCCACACAGGTCAGCATGCACCACCCCGAGCAACTCATCCTCCTCCTCTCCCACAGAAGGAAAGGTATGACGAGTGATCTTTCCCCCAACACAGGAGACACAAGGTATGCCTGACTTGCCCCCCTTCTCCAAATCCAAGCCCTTCACTGACCCGTGAGCCGCTGTGCGCTCGATGGCATCAATACCAACGTGTGCCATACGCGCATGCCACAGGTCCCCCTTAGACCGCACGCCCGTCGCCAAGGTACGAAGTGCCACCGTTTCGCCTTCCTGCTGCTGCGTCGAACACGGCTGGAAGTTCGTGCAGAGAACACGCCCCTTGAACTCCGCACGACCAAGGAGCGATCCATCTGGTGCCCGCAGCAAAGTCACATCCCCGGCATCCAGCAGCTGCACACCACTATCACGCAGCTGCCCAGCAGAGAGAAGACTCGCCTGCACTCCTGGTACGTACAGCACGTCCGGCACCAAGACACGCCTGCCCCCCTCTCCAAGAAGAGCGACTGTGCCCCGCCCCTGCACCTCCTGAAGAGCGCCGTTGAAGCCGGTAACCTGTTTAATACTGCCGCCGCTGCTCATCTCCACAAAGGCAGAACGATCTCCCATGAGATGGTGGGAGCATCCGCTATCAAGCAGCACGACGCTCGGGTTCGCCTTCACAGCAGCTGCAACAGCCTGTAAGCCCTCCCCGGCCTCAGGCTCTAGCACAACGAGAGGAGTCTGCTCCACAACGGGCTTCACCATCGCACATGATGACTGCCCGCTCCCCTTAGAGCCATCACCCCCCTTTCCGCTGCTACCTCCAGAACCCTCTCCACTAGTGTCTGCCTCCTTATCCGCCCGCTGCTGACAGTACTTAGCAACATGCCCTGTCTGTCCACACACATAGCACTTCCTCTTGAAGCCCCCTTTCCCCCCCTTCGGCTGGCCATCCTTACCCCCTTTCCACTTCTCCCCTCCCCCACCAACCCCACCCCCAGTCTTAGGCTGCTGCTGCTGTGCCGTAGTGGGAGGGGAAGGGAATGAAGTCTGCTGGAATTGGGGCTTACCCTTCTTGGTAAAGACCTGGTTAGCCTGGGGAAGGAATTGGTCCTTTCGTCCCTCCGCCGCCAGCGTACATTCCTCCTCGATGATGTAGCTAGCGAGGGTGTCCTCGTCCAACTCCTTGCGCACCTGCGGCAACTTCAGCATCCTGCGTAAGAGGTTGTACTGCTGCGGCAACCCCTTCACAACGTGAGTAATGTACGATGCCTGCGAGTAATCTACGCCGGCCATCCTCAGGTTCACTAGGATCTGCTGCGCACGGTTGCAATAGGACGTAGCGGACTCATGCTCTCCCATCTCGAGGTTAGTGAGCGCCTGCTCTAGCTGACCTATGTACAGGTCGTCCTTCGCCATATACGTGCGCATGATAAACTGCCATGCCTGAAAGCCGGCATCTACCTTGAAGCGGCACGCCTTAAGGGCGATCTGTACGGTTGGGGAGCAGCATCGGGAAATGGTGGTGAACGTTAGCAACTGCATCGCGCGGAACTGAGAGAGATGTGCAAGTGTACGCGCTGGTGGAATGGGAGTGGTGCCATCTATGAATCGCTTTAACTGAGCGATCTCAAGCTGCGGCTCGATCGATTCTGTCCACGTCGACAGGTCGTGACGTCCTTCTAATGGCCTAGGGACGACGATCTTGTCTGGAGTGAATTTGAAGAAGCCATAGTTGGGGGCTATTCCCTCGTCCCTCGACATCGATCCAATCGGGGTAACGCCCGGCATAGCCTCACTATCGTACTCTTCCGCATTTCCTCCTCCAGCAACGCTCCGCCGTCCTACATTCGCATGCTCTCGTGACGCTGCTGCACGATGAACACGCTCCTGTACACCGCCGACGCTAGCCGTACTAAACCGAGTTGGTCCTCGCAGGACCCCACGCGACATCAACCCATCAAGCTCCTCGTCATCGCTATTTCCGCCATCGCCAAGCATATCCCACGCACTAGTACCTCCCGCAGCTTGCTCAACATTCTCTACACGTGGCGAGGGATGGTCGCGACGCTGACGAGAGCGTAATCCCTCCATCATGAGCTCGTATTCTAGATCACTAAGCTCACCACGAGAATGACGGGCCTCGAGATCCTCCTCTAGTGCGCGAAGACTACCGGCCTCCACGTTCGTCTCCTCCGTACTCATCCTCTACGACGTCTCTACAAGGTACCACAAAATAAAATAAATTGTCCCTTCCTTGAATCCCTCGTCTCGGGGTCACCTCACAAGGGTCCTCAGACGAATGGTAATAAATTACCAAGCGCCCTATCCTTGGGTCCGAGAACGTAACTGGAGGGAAATTAAGAGAGGTTCAACTTAAATTAATGAGCGCCCTTCACTAACGCCGCACGCCAAGGCGAGTATACTAACGAACGTCGACGGAAATCTATGCGTGTTCGTTCCACGCTCACCGCACCATGAAGGAATATATTAGAGAGCGTAGCGATAGCGAGAGAGTCTCTGCTATGGGAATGATGTTGCGCCAGCAACTTGGTAGAGTTTTGGTAGCGTTTGCCTCTAAGGACTTTGTGAGAATTGAAGTAGCATTTGGGCCAAGTAGAATTGCAATATCAATTATCAAGCACACAAGCAAACACAAACATATATAGGCAAGCAAGAGTTGCACAATTGTTGCGTGGCGCTGCGAGTAACCCAACCCACACGAAAGTGCTGTGCAGGTGGGTGAACGCGCCCCGCACATTTCCAACCCAACTCGGCACAGGAATGTCTCACCGTGCACGCTACTCCTGCCAACACAGCAAGTGAGCAGCGTGCCTCACAAGCAAGGCACCTACGACCCCCAAGACTCGTCATTCCTAGCACCGATTCCGCCGAGTTCGCTGCAGTAGCTCACAGTCACCCGTAGTCACTAATGACCGCCACCGAACTCGTGCGTCGGTGCCGAGTAGACTCAGTCGTTAGGCGCCGACCTGCCAAGTCAAAGGTCATCGAGGGCCCTTGCTGTCGTAGGGCCCTCTAACATACGTCAGGCTCTCGCCGTTGGTCGCACAAACCTGACACACGCCTCGCCTAAAGGTTGCCTCGCTTTGTTGGGTTGCTGCGGGATTGTGTAGTAAATTATCATCTTAATTCTTTTTGTTATGACTGGTTTACAGCTATTTGTATGTCAGATTATTTTTCCTGTAAGAGTTCCTCTCACACGTTCTGCAGCGTGATTGGTTGTCTCTGCATGTTGCAAATACCTCCGGTGCCTCACACGTGTTACCGAAAAAAGCATTCCAGCCGTCCCTATTGATCGCAATTCTTGCTCTCAACCGTCCATTTTCCACTGTCGAGCCGCACCCGTTTGCTTTCTCTTACGGTATATTATGATGTAATGCTTCCACCAAGCTCCGAAATTTACGCTACTTACTCGCGTACGCCCGAAGTTCCCTCCCATAATTTCCGAAGGCTCTAGTTTTCAGCAGCTCATCTTGTCTTCCTACCGAGCAGTTTAGGTTGGCGCGCTCTCAGTTTCCGCTCTCAATTCATCACCTCAATTCTTAGCCCACGAGTTTTAAACCTTTTGTGTAAGAGTGATAAGCTTCAGACGATCCGTTGCGTTTGTAACGTGGCAGTTTCTCACTCCGTGTCGCCATGGCTCCTGGAGACCTGACCAATCTCGATGCAGATCCCCCCTTACCGGCTGTCGCAGCCGAGTCGCGCAGTAGTGTCAAAACAGTGACCGTTGACGAGACTCGCGTCAACGAGGGTCTTCGCCTTAGGAAGCTGCGGCTCGGTAGAGACGACCAGAAACGACAAACCCTCCACGTGCCAAAAGCGCACGTGCACTCCACAGACCCCGCGAGTCTATCCTCGTTACAAGCAACCCCGGAACCGGTGTCGCCCGTCGGGCGACTGTTTCTGGACGACGGCTTCTACACTACAATTCTATGTGTGCTGGAGTTTAAGAACGAAATGGAGATTAAAGAGCTAAGGGACATCCTGCAGCACACACTGCTGCAACACCCGCGCTTCCACAGCCGCCTGGTGGGTATTAAGATGCATAGTTAAGCATTTCGGCGCTTGTTGGGTATTATCAAGGCGTCCTTTTCTAATACCATTGTTGCATGGTGCTTTTTTGTTATCTCCTCATCCTTTCCCACCCTCTCCCTTTCCCCACCTCCCGCTTCCCCCTTTTCCAACTTCACCTCCCTCACTCGTCCTCATCCTCTTACCCTCCCAACTCCACCCAATTCCTCCCCACCCTTCCCGACCGCACCACATCGCTCCTTGTTCACCCTTACTCTCATCCCTCTCTGCTCCCACAGGTCTCTAGCCTTGGTGGCGTGCCAGCGTGGGTGCTTATGGATGCTGCTGACGTGGATCTAGAGTACCATGTCGTGGAAGAGGGAGCTGCTGACGTGGATTCCTCACAGTGCCACGTTGGGGGGGAGGAAGGAGGAAAAGGAGGAAAAGGAGGAGAAGAAGAGAGGGGAGCGGGAGGGGAAGGAGAGGGAGCATTGGAATCTCACGTGGTGCGATTGCAGTCACTGCCTCCGTTTGATCCCAACCGTCCGCTCTGGCAGGTGGGCTGCCCTGAACCTAGTGGTAGCTCTGTAACACTCGGACAGATTTGTCAGTTTGTGCAGCATGTCAGCTTGCATGTTTTGTCTGTTAAGTTGAGCCAATTTCCCTTTATGTTGGGGTCCCATGTTTTTGCTTGGCTGAAATTTGGAAACATGCCTTTTCTTGAGACCTGTCTCCTCGGATGCCCTGTGACTGCTCGCTGGTTAGCCCTCACTTTGATTCTTGTTGACTCTTGTTGACTCGTGCTGACTCCCTTGACTGACTGCGTCAGGTGCATCTCATTCACCTGCCATCTGGCAGCCGTCCATGCGAGCCACTTCAGCCCCATTCTGCAGCCGTGTTCAGGTGAGTTGTCATTGGGTGAAATTTCAGGCGAATGTTCAGGTAAATGCTCGAGTTGGCCTTCAGGTGAGGCATCAGGTGAATCTTCAGGTGAATATTTTTGTGATTGAGGGATCATAGGCGTGAAGGATGCCTGTCAGTATACTTCTTTGCGCCCCCGCTATTCCTGTACAATCTATTTGTCTAGTTCACCTTGTGTCCCTCTCCTTCTCACCTCCCCTGCATCTACCATACACTGGTCGACGGATTCTTTCTCATTCCTCCGCACTCTCTTCTCCTAACACTCCTTCCTCTTCCCAGCATCACCAGGATTCACCATGCATTGGGCGTCGGAATCTCTCTCATGTCGCTGCTGTGTCACCCACACCCAAAACCCCTCTCCTTGTGTCATTCTCTTCGCCTTGCACTCTTCTCCTTCTCGCCCCACCAGGATCCACCATGCCCTGGGCGACGGAATCTCGCTCATGTAACTCCTGCTAGCTGCCACCCGCCGGACCGACAACTCGGACCTCCTTCCGACCCTACCAGGCAGCTTGGGTGCATCGGCCAGGCAAAAGACCCCCTCCTCCTCCGAGCCACCCTTGAGCAGCAGCGATGGTAGCAGCAGTGGTAGGAACAGAAGCAGTAGCAGTGAGGGGGGAAGCAGCAAGGGAAAAGAGGCAGCGGCAGAAGTTTTCAGGAAAAAGGTGCCGTTCCGACGGTTATTGGCGCTCCTGTGGGTTGCGCTTGTGCGTGTGGTGCTTGCGGTGTGGCGGGTGGTGCGTGTGGCGGTCAACACTACACTGCAGGTGTGTGGCACTTCACCCAGCAATAAGCTTTGTCCAAAAGGTTATTGGAGCTCCTGTGGGTTGCGCTTGTGCGTGTGGTGGTGGCGGTGTGGCGGATGGTGCGAGTGGCAGTCAACACTACACTGCAGGTGTGTGGCAGGCAAGACAGCACAGCAAGTATGTAACTGCCCTCAAGTGGTTTGCTGTAATGCCCTCAAGTGGTTTGCTGTAACTGCCCTCAAGTGGTTTGCTGTAACTGCCCTCAAGTGGTTTGCTGTAACTGCCCTCAAGTGGTTTGCTGTAACTGCCCTCATGTGGTTTGCTGTAACTGCCCTCAAGTGGTTTGCTGTAACTGCCCTCAAGTGGTTTGCTGTAACTGCCCTCTAGTGGTTTGCTGTAACTGCCCTCAAGTAGAGCCGACTCGTCAGCTGCAATGGCTGTGCGTTGCTCACAAGTGGTAACACAGCCGATGCAACGCCTCAAGTGGTAACACAGCCGATGCAACGCCTCAAGTGGTAACACAGCCGATGCAACGCCTCAAGTGGTAACACAGCCGATGCAACGCCTCAAGTGGTAACACAGCCGATGCAACGCCTCAAGTGGTAATACAGCCGATGCAACGCCTCAAGTGGTAACACAGCCGATGCAACGCCTCAAGTGGTAACACAGCCGATGCAACGCCTCAAATGGTAACACAGCTGATGCAACGCCTCAAGTGGTAACACAGCCGATGCAACGCCTCACTCCCCACCCCCCCTGCATTCCCTTGTGCTGCCTGCATGCATGTGATTCCGTTCATAACCTTCCCTTCAGATCCTTGAGTACCTGGCAGTGCTTCTGTGCAGTGCTTCTGTGGGTTGCATGTGTGCAGTGCTTCTGTGGGTTGCTGATACCCCAACGCCCATCAAAGGAGGACCGCACCTGCACGGCCACTCTGGCTGGTGCCCATGCACATCTACAAGGGTCTTATGAGTTAGGGTGCACATCTACAAGGTTCTGTTCCTCCGCCCACCCCTCCCCTTCAGATCATCGAGTACCTGGCAGTGCTTCTGTGCCTCTCCGACACACCAACGCCCATCAAGGGAGGGCCCCACCCGCATGGCCACTCTGGCTGATGCCCATCAATCAAGGACCAGTTTCCCACCCACCCCCCCCTCCCCTTCAGATCATCGAGTACCTCGCAGTGCTTCTGTGCCTCTCCGACACGCCAACGCCCATCAAGGGAGGGCCCCACCCGCATGGCCACTCTGGCTGATGCCCATCAATCAAGGACCAGTTTCCCCACCCACCCCCCCCTCCCCTTCAGATCATCGAGTACCTCGCAGTGCTTCTGTGCCTCTCCGACACACCAACGCCCATCAAGGGAGGGCCCCACCTGCACTGCCACGCCCTGCCGCGCTGCTTTGCAGTTTCCCCTGACATGAGCCTAGAGGACGTTTCGGCCATTCGCAGGGCAGTCAAGGGCGCGGTGAGTTAAGAAAAGGATGATTTGATTCGATTCGATTTCATATGTGAGGAAAGTTGATGCCCTGCCCCCACCTGCACTGCCACGCCCTGCCACGCTGCTTCCCCTGAGATAAGCCTGGAGGACGTTTCAGTTCAGCCATTCGCAAGGCAGTCTGCCTGTAGGGTGCGGTGAGTCAAAGGGGAAGGGTACGTCAAGCTTGCTTTGACGTGAGGTGCTTCTATTTCATCACACATACTCGCACCTGCACTGCCACGCCCTGCTCTGCTGCTTCAAAGGTGTCTGCTGAGATGAGCCCGAAGGACGTTTTGACTATCCGCAAGGGACTGACAGGCGTGGTCAGTCAATGTAGAGTGATTGGATTTCATTTTATGTCAGTTGTGAGTTGCCACGCCACGCACCTGCACTGCCACGCTCTGCCGCGCTGCGTTGCCGTGTCCCCTGAGATGAGCCTAGAGCTCGTTTCAGCCATTCACAGGGCAGTCAGAGGAATGGTGGGTCGTCAAGTGAGGGTGATCTACGCTGATTTGATTTTGTATGTGAGGCAGGTTGCTGCCCTCCACCTGCACTGCCACGCTCTGCAGCGCTGCGTTGCCGTGTCGCCTGAGATGAGCCTGGGGAGGCGTCAAACATTTGCAGGCCAATCAAGGAAGGCCGCGGTGATTCAAGAAAGGGTGATCTACACTGATTTGTTTTCACATTTGAGGCAAAGTGCGGATCCTACTGCCCGTTTTACCGTGTCCCTGCTTTGCAAGGCAGTAAACGGCGAGGTAGACTTTCTTTGGGAGACGCTCCTCTGTCATTTGATCAATCTTAGCTTTTCCGTACCCCTCTGCTCCACCCTCTGTCTCTTCTCTCCTCTGCAGACGGTAAATGACGGCATGCTGGCAGTCATTTCCGGGGGAATTGAGCGATACCTTGCTCTTGTCAGTGCTCAGCAGGGAGGTATGTGTGTGTGTCAGGGCGCATGTGGGCGCATGTGGGCGCATGTGGGCGCATGTGGGCGTGTGGGCGCGGGTGGGCGCGGGTGGGCGCGAGTGGGCACGTGAGTTGACTCAAAAGGCACCTTGGGGAATCGAGCGATACCTTGCTCTCGTCAGTGCTCAACAGGGAGGAGTGATGTTGTTCAAGGAACCGCCAATGACGTGCAGATAATCAGTGTTAGCTTGCTCAGAATAGCATGTGGGCAGAATAGCACATTCAAGATTATACTCATGTCGAATCGCATTGCCAACCGCAAAACAACACATGCGGTAATTAATTAGCTGTTACCGCCACATTTTAAGCAAAAATTCCTCTTCCACATGCCTCGTCAATCGCTGATTTCCCCTAATTGTCCCCCCTCTCCTCTCATATATATCTTCTCTCCTTTCAGAGGCCCCATTGCCTCACCGGCTGCGTGTCAGTGCACTAGCACTCTTCAACCTGCGACCAGCACCAGGGCTCCAGGTACGGGCTGGTTGCTGCTGGTACGATGTGGTATCATGCGGTACCACGTGGTGCCTGAGCACAAAGTGAGTCAGTGCACTAGCACTCTTCAACCTGCGACCAGCACCAGGCTTGCAGGTGGGGGCTGCTTGCTGTTGGTACAATGTGCTATGCTAAGGTGAGCTGTGGGCAGTGTGTGAGTCCCTTGCATGTGCGTGGGGGAACTGGCACGGGCACAACAAGGCGGGTCAGTGCACTAGCACTCTTCAACCTGCGACCAGCCCAGGCCTGCAGGTAAGTGCTGGCCGCTGTTGCTATGCTGTATGCTGATCTCTGTCTCGCATGTGAGTGCCTTGCAAGTGTGCAAGCACCCCCAGCAGTACCATCTGAGAAAGTCATTTGTGACTGTCTGAGTTCACAGGCACGGTGGGGCAACCACCTTGGGAATATCCTGCTGCCACTGCCCATCTACAGCAGAGCGCAGGGGAGGAGCTACCGACCCAGTCAGCAAAGCGACTCAGAAGCGAGGAACGGCGATTCGCCACGTCAGCAGAGTGACTCAGAAGCGAGGAATGGCGAATCGCCACGTCAGCAGAGTGACTCAGAGGCCAGGAACGGCAAGGGTGATGCAGACAAGTCTAGCTGCAGTAGGAAGGAGGAGGTGGATAGGCTAAGGGCAGTGAGGGCGCTTTGTGCTTCAAGAAAGGACTCATTGATGGCCCACTGGACGTACCTCAATGGCCGCCTGCTCATGCCGCTCGTGGGGTGCAAGGTGAGAGGCGAGATGGGGTGAGGTGCGGTGAAGTGAGGTGAGGTGAGTTTAGACGGAGAGGGAAATAGTCTCAGTGCTCGTGCTCCCGGTGGGCACAAACAGTGCTGTGTGCTTCGAGGAAGGACTCCCTGATGGCTCACTGGACGTAACTTAATGGCCGCCTGCTCATGCCGCTCGTGGGGTGCAAGGTGAGGTGTGAGGGTATTAGGCGCAGTGCTGCTTCTCTTGGTGGGCCGGGCACTAGCAGCGCTGTGTGCTTCCAGGAAGGACTTCTTGATGGCTCACCAGACGTACCTGAACGGGCGCGCCTGCTCATGCCACTCTTGGGGTGTAAGGTGAGCTGCGTGATAGGTTGAGTTGAGGTGATGTGGATGGGGTGAGATGAGTCGAGCACTGAGAAGAGTGGCTGGGGGCAGTGAGGGCGCTGTGTGGTTCCTCAAGGGACTCTCTGTGTCGTGTGGTTGAAGGAAGGGCTCGGAGATGGCTCGCTGGACGTGTAGAAAGTGCATTTTTTTGACGTGGTTCCTCAAGGGACGTCTCAAAAATGCACTTTCTACGCGTGGTTCCACAAGGGACTCTCTGTGTTGTGTGGTGGAAGGAAGGGCTTGCTGATGGCTCACTGGACGTACCTGAATGGGCGCCTGCTTATGCCTTGTTCCATTACTCCCTTGCTCCCTTGCTCCCTTGTTCCTTTACCCGCCCTTCCTTCTGTGCTCCCATCTCCTCCCACCAGCCAGTGGCAGCACTCACGCGCCGCAGCTTGGATCAGACCACCCTGTCGCTCTCCAATGTGGTGGGGCCACGCAATATTGACCCCTTCCTTACTCCCTTACTCCCTTGCTTGCTTGCTCCCTTTCCCTCTCTCCCCGTATCCTGCTTCCCCATCACCAGCCAGTGGCAGCTCTCACCCGCCGCAGCTTGGATCAGACCACCCTGTCGCTCTCCAATGTGGTGGGGCCGCTAGAAGAGGTGGCACTGCACGGCCACCCCATCTCTGCCATTATTCCTTCGGTCGTTGGCAGCAACCATGTGAGTGTACCGCATCTTTAATATATATTTCATATGTGAGTACTATATTTGCAATGTATCAGCTTCGAGTATTTCCTCCTTATTGTCATCCTTTCCTTCCTTCTCCATTGGTCTACGTTTCATTGGCATCATCATGCATCTAAAACCGTCTTTTGGAATCTATCCTCGTTATTGTCATCCTTACCAGGCGCTCACATGTCACATTCAGACATACAAGGGAGCAGCCCGCATAGTGGTATCTGCTGTAAAGCAGCACGTGCCAAACCCCCACCTGCTCTGCCGCTGCTTCTTAGAGGCCTTTCATAAACTCAAAGAAGAGGCGAAGACGATCGTCTAGCATGACTGTTTGACAACACCTGCTCACATGTTACTTTCAGACATACGGTACCTTGTACAGACCATAGCAGCCTGTATAGTGGCGTTTGCTGTAAAGCAGCACGTGCCAAACCCCCACCTGCTCTGCTGGTGCTACTTAGAGGCCTTTCATAAACTCAAAGAAGAGGCGAAGACGATCGTCTAGCTTGACTGTTCAGCAACACCCGCTCACATGTCACTTTCAGACATACGGTACCTTGTACAGAGCATAGCAGCCTGTTTAGTGGTGCCTGCTGTGAAGCAGCACGTACCAAACCCCCACCTGTGCTGCCGGTGCTTCTTAGAGGCGTTTCAGCAACTAAAAGAAGAGGCGAAGACGGTTGTCTAGCATGACTGTTCGACACCCTCTCACATGTTACTTTCAGACATACGGTATCAAGCTATGTACAGAGCATAGCAGCCTGTATAGTGGTGTTTGCTGTGAATCAGCACGTACCAAACCCCCACCTGCTCTGCTGGTGTTTCAGCAACTGAAAGAAGAGACAAAGACGATCGTCTAGCTTGGCTCTTTTAACACCTGCTCACATGTCACCTTCAGAACCTTCAGACAAACTAAGTACAGAGAATAGCAGCCTGTATACTGGTGTTTGCTGTGCGAAACCCCCACCTGTGCTGCCCGTGTTCCTCAGAGGCGTTTTGCCAACTGAAAGAAGAAACCAAGGCGATGGTCTAGCTTGGCTGTTCAACACATGTTCACGTGTCACATACCTACACTCAGATATACCTAGAGATATGGAGCTCTCAAGTGCTGTCTGCTGTAAAGCAGCACCCGATCCAAGCCCCCACCTGCTCTGCCAGTGCTTCTTTAGAGAACTTTCAGCAACATATGAAGGAAATAAGTTGGGGGAGCGTTATAAATAATCCACTAACACGGTACAAAGCGAGTCTACAGTTATTTATTACCAACTCCTGCAAAAAACTTTCACGGATCAGCACAAATTTATCGCCTCCTACAAGCAGCTGCGTCAAAAAGAAACTATCAAATCCTAGGCGGGTTTGGCGCCCCAGCACCGACGGCATAGCGGGTGTGCTCGTGACTGCTACAGAATCTCCTGCTGCTGCTGCTACTCCTACTGGCTCCGGCAATTAGGTGTGCTAAGAGAAAGCCCTTGCGCGACAGCTTGAGCCAGGAGTTGACTTGCGTGAAGGTGTTGGCGTCGTATCCGCTGGCGCTCGTGATGATCCCAGGGTCCACCCAGTCCGCGCGGGACGACGCGGCGCCCGGCCCCTTGCTGCCCGCCTCCGCCAGAAACATGCAGCTGCCCTCGTTCCACGACAGCCACCCGTCCTTCTCGATCACCGCGGGGAGAAAGGTGTTGATGAAGACCGTGAAGGCGCATTTCTTCCACGGACGGCCCAGATATACCTTGGTCGTGCCCTTGTCGGCCGAGACAACAGCGTCGCGAATCACAATCCCCGTCGGGGTGTCCTTGGCCCGTCCCGACGCCGTTAGAGTCCCGAAAGAGGGGCTCGGGTGAAGCTGAATCTTGGGCGCATCGATAACAACGGCCGCGTCGCCGAAAATGAAATCCTGCGAGCCGCCAATGTAACAATTCTTGTAGTACTGGCGGCCCGCGTCCACATACAATGTATCTTGCGATCCCTCGAACGCGTAGTTGAAAAGAGCTGTTTGGTCGCCGGTGGCGCGAAACGCAACTGCTTGGTGATTCTGGGGGCCTGCCGTGTTGACGAACTTGATACCGAAGGCGACGAACCTGTTGTGTGGTCACCGAGTGGGTGGGTGTATGATGAGGCGACGCGGGAAGAAGTGTGGGAAGCTGTGCGTGAGAACAGAAACGATTGACATAAAGGGGGGAAAGAGAGAAAGGGGGAGAGAGGTAAGGACAGAAAGGGGAAACGGCGCCATTACCTGTCGCTATCCACTCCAACCGTAGCCGACTCGAAGGTCCCGGATCCGCTGCCGTAACTCGCGTCGCCCGTGATGATCGTCTTACCCGCGCCCGCACCAATCAGAACGATATCCGTCGTCGAGATAACCACCTGCTCCTTGTACGTTCCCGCGGGAATGTAAATCACGAATCGCGTGCCGCCGGGAGCGGCGTCGACGGCGTCTTGGATCGACTTGTATCCGGATCCGACGGTCGCGCTGGCGGCGAGAGACGCGCTGACGACCATCGGGCCCTCGTTCGGTGACGCCTTCTTCTTGCTACTCTTGCTGCTGCTCTTGCTGCTCTTGCTCTTGCTGCTTTTGCTATTGCTATCCTTGTTGTCGTTGTTGTCATTATGGTCGTGATGGTGGTGGTGGTGGAGAAGACGCCTCCTCGAGATAGAACCGCCCTCCGAATCCTCTCCGCCGGCAGCGGCGAATTCGGCGTTCAGCCTCGTTTGAAGCTCCTGCAGTTGCTCGTACAAGCCCTCCTCAAGCCAATCCATCGCGCCGTTCCCCGTGCTGCTGGATCGGACGGCCATGCGGCGTCCGCGCACGGGCGCCACATCCTCCTCCGTTGATGAGAGGCTGGTAGCTGCAGATGCTACGGCTTTCGCGGCGGCGTTGGTGATGGATAGGAGTGCTTCAAGCGTGCTTCCCGCCTTCTTAGCCGTATACTGCGGAGGGGAAATGGGGACGTGGGGGAGGGGGGGATGGGGATTCAGAACGGATAGTAAACCAGTGCTGCTGTTGGCGGAGAAAAGCTGTTTTATGGCGAAGGAACACAGGGGAGAAATTGTCGGTGCGAAAAACGAACAGCACATGCGAGCAATGCAGCCGAATCCTTTATATCGAAGGATTTGTAACGAACCTCGAGGTGTACGTAGGCGGGGAAGCCTTGCGCGGCGGGCGAGAAAGTCTGGAAGCCATCGACGCAGTTGTCGATCTGCGTGTCGGCGGCCGCCAACCAGTACGGCACGTCGAGCTGATTCGTGCCCGCCTCCACCGCATCGCCCGCCTGCCCCAGGTAGCGCAGCGCGATGGTGGCCTGGCGCGCGCAACTCCTCGCCATGACATTCGTGAAATGATCTTCCCGCACGTTGTTCGTCTTAATCTCGTCGGCCGCCGCGATTAGCGCAGTGACTTGCGCTTGCACCGCTGCGATCATGGCTGAGGTGACTTGCTCCGGCGTCTGCGGCACGACGCCTAGGGATCGCCGCGCTACGCGAAATTCTGCCGCGCAGTGGGTTCCGTTGGATGAAGCGATGCAAGCGTCGGGGTGGGTAAGAACGAAATAGTTGTCGGCCATGTCGCAGCAGGAGATGACGGCCAGCGCGAGGCCCAGTCCAGCGAATATCCATATGGCAGCGCGTTTGATCGAAGTGATTTCCATCTTCGCGAAGCGGCAGAGCTTATGAGAAGAGTCCTCTAGGCTCCACTCGCAGAATTGAAGGGAGAGACGGGGGATGTCTTAGCTAGGGAAGGCCTTAGCAGAACTCTAGAAGGACTGATAGAAAAGTAGCTCGAGACACAAGCAAGAGTGATGGATAACGCTTGTTCGAGACGCAGATTTATGTAGGGAGGGGCAATTTGGTAGGAGCCGTCGATGGGAGGGGCAGTCAGCCCCGCACGGCTTGGTTTGATGGCTGGAGAAATCGAAGCGCGAAAATCTCAGCCCAACCATTGGCTGGTACGGAGCGCAGTGGCGCTGATTGCACCCCGCACCGGTCATGACTAGCGAGGCGTCGAGGCGGATAGTTGGCACATACAAATTGTCTTTACAGGTTACATTCAACACTGCTTGAAGAGTTCTGTGGAGGTTACGAGGCTTCTAAACGTCATCAGAATATGCGAGTGTCCATGCTCCACCAGTTCTGATTACGGGTATGTACTCCCACTCGAGGAACGTCGGGTTAAAAAGGTCCGGGTATTTTATTTCTACTCGGGGTGTCTTGGGTAGGCAAAAAGTATCGGACGGCCCATTCGATAACTTCACGCCCACCACCGTTTCGGGCTCAACTTCCAGATTGCGTTTAGGTACGCTAGGCGACGCGTGACACCAAACTTGCTTGTAACGATACGTGACTAATCAGAGGAGCCCCAGCGGTTTGAGTTGAGTGGATTCGTTAACAGAGTAGCTTTCTCTATAAGAAACAAGACCAAACCCGCGAATGGTATTTGGCACAGAACTAGCGAATTCACGAAAGCAAGTTTTCGCTTTCGCGGATAATAGGCTTACATCGAGGTGTAACTGCCATTGCGTATACTCCTCGTCTCGATAATATATTAGCGTCTGTAGACTTTGTAGTTTTTTATATAAAGGAAAATGGATGAGTATTTGCACGTCCAACTCGTTCCGATTTCATATTTGCACTTCAGCTCTTCCCCCCCCACCCCACCAATCCCGCTGGCAATTGTCGACCCAAGTGTGTTGGATCAAATGCGAGAACTAGATGGTTCACCAGATTTTGTCGTGCTGGCATACCGCGCGCGCACCAACGTAGATCAGCGACGTATAGATTTGTAAGGCAGCGGAGTAGTAGTATCGCACAGCGATTGAAATCCGTTCGGTAATTGACGCACGTTCAGGACCCGCCGTTGCGTATTCTTCGACAGCTGGTTACCGTTCACCGCGATGTCGCTGACGGAGGTGGTGGTTTCGTCAGAAGTGTGGCTGACGTGTGCCACGCACGCGCTCTCCACGGAAGCGGAGGAAATCATGGGTCTGCTGCTCGGGGATATCGATGTACGTAGCCTTTACTTCTTAATAACGTCTCGTTTCAGTGACGCCTCTTCCCGAAACACGTTCATTCCGGCGTTTTTTCGTTATTATAGCCATAAACTATGCTTCCGTGTGCGGTAAGTTTCCAAGCATGCTTCTCTGTTCATTTAGAATGCTCATACAGCCTTCTGTGGTCCGTCACTGCACGTGCAGCCTTGTGGTAGGGATATGTGTCTGTTCGTGGTTACCCTGTTATGTCAATTGCTCGGCAATATTAATGGGGTAATTAATAGGTACGAGCACACCCGCTCGTTATGTGTGATTCATATATGAACCATTCCTGATGTGTGAATTCGGACTAGTAATCTACTGACTGTGTTTGGTTTGGTCCCCGTGTTCGTTTTTCTCAACCCCCACAAAGAATTTACCCCTAACTTATCGCTTCTCACCCCTTACCACTCATTCTCTATGCGCATATCAAGCTACCACCCCTTACCATCTCCCTTAGTTCTCTTCTCTCCCTCCTCCCCCGCCCACTCGCTTCTCCCCGTCCTGAAATATAGTACGACTACAGTGGACGAACTCCAGTGGTCTCTGCAAAGATTTGGGGCGCTGCCCCGCAGGTTCGGGCAGACAGGAGAAAAGATCGAGTCGAGACGACTCCCGAGCAGCTGGCAGCAGCTTCTGCCGAGGCTGACAGGTAGGCTTGGCTTGGAACCTTCTTTCGTGTGGGTGTATTTATTTGTTTCTTTCCACTATGCATGAGATCTACCTGCGAGCTTGCTCGTGGGTTTTCATAAGGCTGGTAACGACGCTCTCCTGTCGTTCATCCATGCGTGCTGCCATGAATCCAGGCTTTACTTGCTTCTTTATCCCAGCTCCTGCTCTTGGCATCATACATGTTGACACGTTGACTACATTGACCACGTTGACTACGTTGACCACGTTGACTACGTTGACGATTTTCGCGCATGTCATGTCATGTTATGGCATTCCATGCCATGCATGCCATGTTATGCCATTCCATGCCATGTCATGCCATGTTATGCCATTCCATGCCATGTCATGCCATGTTATGCCATTCCATGCCATGCATGCCATGCCATGCTGTTATTTGCAGGATGTCAGCAGCCACTGGCATGAGGACACGTGTCATTGGGTGGTACCACTCGCACCCACACATCACTGTTCATCCATCCCATGTCGGTATGTGGATTTCGCACATCATATGTCAACTTTGTCAGTATGTCCACATGGTATTGAGCGCGCGCTGTATCAGCACCTCATACACTCAGATCTCGTCTGTTATTTTATCTATAAAGCACCATCGTCTTCTCTTCCTTCTCCCCTTCCTGCCTCCTGACGTGCCTCCCTTCCCTCCCTCACTCTCCCCCTCCCCCTCGCCCTTACTTCTTCCGGCACTGGGCAAACGGCGTGCGCACACAGGGCAGGGCATGTACCAGACGCAGGACGAGGCTTCGATGGCCTCACGTTCTCTTGATATGTCTCCTCTTCCTCTGTCTCCTCTCTCCCCTTGCTGCTCTGTGCATCAGACGTGCGCACACAGGGCATGTATCAGATGCTGGATGAGGGATTGTGGAACTTGGAACACCCCTTGTGCCTTCTCTTCTCCCTCCCCCCACCTTGCTCCATCTTCCTCCAGACGTGCGCACACAGGGCATGTATCAGATGCTCGACGAGGGATTCGTGGGGCTCTCAAAACACCTCTATGTGCGTCCCAATGTCTCTTTCTCCTCACCCCTCCCTTCGCTGCCTCCCTCACATCAGACGTGCGCACACAGGGCATGTATCAGATGTTGGACGAGGGCTTCGTGGGGCTCATATTCTCTGCCTTCAACCGAGCCTCCTCGCATGCCCAGGTGGGTTTCAATCACTCCAAGACTCGTTTCAGGCTGACAGTTGTGCACATGCACACACAAGGGGAGTGGGCTCATATTTTCTGCCTTTGATCGAGCATCCTCGAGTGCCAAGGAACAGCAGGGGCAGCGAGAGCAGCATTTATCCGTTCCCTTGACCCCATGCATCCTGCCTATCCTCGCCCTCCCATCCCTCCCCTCCCCCATCTACACAGGCGGCTCGGCTGCAGGCGGTGGCGTTTCACTCCGTGTCAGCACGTGACAAGGAGCAGCGGGAGCACGCAGAGCAGTTTCTGTTTCATTCACCTCAGGCACTCCCATCCTGCCTATGAATCTCCTTCCTGCAACCTTCCCCCACATCCTCACAGGCGGGTCAATTGCAGGCAGTGGCGTTTCAGTCCGTGTCAGCACGTGACAAGGAGCAGCGGGAGCAGAAGTCTCGGCACACCCCGGCACGGGGGCAGTGGGCGCAGCTGGGCACCAAGGTGGGGATCAAGAGTGGGGGGATGGGCGGGGGTATGGCACAAGGAGCAAGGGGGAGCAGCGGGAGCAGCGGTCACGGCACACACCGGCACGGGGCAGTGGGCGCAGCTGGGCACCAAGGTGGGGATCAAGAGTGGGGGGATGGGCGGGGGTATGGCACAAGGAGCAAGGGGGAGCAGCGGGAGCAGCGGTCATGGCACACACCGGCACGGGGCAGTGGGCGCAGCTGGGCACCAAGGTGGGGCGAAGCAGGGGGGGGGAGTGTATGGTTGAAGGTGGGAATCTGACAAGGAGAAAGGCGGAAAGCGCAAGTGAGGCAGCCCCTAGGTGAGGCGACCCTTCTGTCTGTAGCAGGAGCTCGTTGGCAGCCCCTTTTTGGTGGTTACAGAAGGGTCAATGAGCCCCTTTTTGGTGGTTACAGAAGGGTCAATGAGCCCCTTTTTGGTGGTTACAGAAGGGTCAATGAGCCCCTTTTTGGTGGACAATGCCCCACCTCCGTCCATTGCTCGCCGTTGCTCTCCCTTGCTCACCTGCTGCTCTCCTGTTCCTTCCTGCCTCCTCCAAATATCGACCTCGCCCTTCTTCCAGAGGGAGCACTCCTCCCATTCCATCCATCCGTCTCGGACCTTGAACCTCAAGAGCTCGCGGTGGTGCTGATTTTTTAGGGGCCTTAAAACTCAACTCAATTCTCTCATTCCTCCTGACTCTTCCACCTCCCAACTTGCCCTTCGTGCAGAGAGAGCACTCGTCGCACCCCTCTGTCTCAGACCTCGAGCCGCAGGAGCTGGCAGTGGTGCTGGCTGCTGTGGATGATGACGTGTAAGTGGTGCTTGCTGACGTGGATGAGTGTAAAGTCATGCTGTCTGACGTAGAGGATGTGTGCAAGTGGTGCTGGCACCCTTGAGAGAGCATGCGTGTTCGCAAGTGTGATCCCCGTAGGTGTTTTTGGCCCCTTCATTATGTTGTCCCTTTTTGTTTTGCCGCGTCCCCTTCTCGAAACCCTTCATTCCCTTGCTATCTCTCCGCATTCTCCCATCTCATGTCCTCTGCCATACACCCTTCATCCCTCGCAGCCCATCATCTGACTTCACAGCATGGGAGGTGCCAATAAAGGTGGTTTCTTCAGCCCGAGCCTTCCCCTCCCTGCCCCGTGCACATGCCGTGGCGCCCCTGACTGGGCTGCAGCGGATGCTGTTGTTGGAGGAGAAGGAGGCGTATGAGAAGGCGGTGGAAGAGGCGCACAGGTAAACATATGGCCATTGCCCACTCACACGCACATGCCCATGGGCCATTGCCCACTCACACGCACATCCTGTGTGTGGGTTTTGAGCCCTCACCCAGCTGCAGCATGATGGACGAGAAGGAGACGTATGAGAAGTCTGTAGAGCATGCAGGCAGGTACGTACACACTCCTGTGTGCCGCTCTGCACTCCTGTGTGCCCCTTTCCTCTCCCTCTACCCCCGTCTCTCTCTCATTGCACAACAGACTGCTAATCCCTGCCACTGCTGTGCTTTTGAGGCGCCTCAAAAGACATCAGACTGCCAATCCCTGGCACTGCTGTGGTTCACCCACCACACCATCTTCCACGTATCTTCCCGTCTCTCTCTTTCCCATCCTTCTCCCTTCATGTCCTCTCTTTTTCCCATGTCCCCTCTCCCTTTCCTTTCCCCAGACACGGTGAGACCAACCGTCTGGAGTCAATACACCACCACGCCACCTACCAGGCTTACGCAACATGACCTCTCGTTCCCCTCTCTTCTACCCTCCCCTCTCGTCTCCCATCCCCTCTCGTCTCCCATCTTCTCTCGTCTCCCATCCCCTCTCGTCTCCCATCCCCTCTCGTCTCCCATCCCCTCTCGTCTCCCATCCCCTCTCGTCTCCCATCCCCTCTCGTCTCCCATCCCCTCTCGTCTCCCATCCCCTCTCGTCTCCCATCCCCTCTCGTCTCCCATCCCCTCTCGTCTCCCATCCCCTCTCCCTCTCCTTTCACCTGTAGAGCGAGCCCAACCAATTGGAGTTGATTTTCTTTAACTCTCATTTCCCTCTCCTCTGTCCTCCCCTCTCCCCTCCCCTCCTCCCCTTGCCCCGCTTTCCACTTCTCCTTCCCTCTGCACCAGACACGGCGAGCCCAACCCGTTGGAGTTTGATTCACCACCATGCCACCTGCCAGGCATACCTGTCATGACCTCTCGTCCCCCCTCTCCTCTCCCGTCCCGTCTGCCCTCCCTCTCTCTTTCCACTTTTCCTTCCCTCTCCTACCAGACACAGCGAGCCCAACCCATTGGAGCTGATTCACCACCATGCCACCTACCAGTCTTGTCCCATATGACCCCCCTTCCCTCTGCCTTCCCTCTCTCTTTCTTCCCCCTCCCTCTCTCTTTCCACTTCTCCTTCCCTCTGCACCAGACACGGCGACCCCAACCCGTTGGAGCTGATTCACCACCATGCCACCTATCAAGCTGCTCTGTGCCGCTTAATGGAAACCTGGTGAGGCACAAAAGGATTATCAAGGGTACAAATTGTACATCTCACTTCACCACACCTCGTGACACTGACACCTCGTGACCCTCCTCGTGACACCTCAAGATACCTCAGTTTCAAGTCCCCTTGGCCTCGTTAACATGCTTCCATATCCACCTTAGTCTAATATACACCTTCGTGTTATATTCACCTAATTGTATTATACACCTTAATGTTGACCATTCTCTCCTCACCTTCCCTTTGTCTGTGGTGATTATCTTACTTTTCCAGCCTCGTCCCGGCCATCGCCGCTCTGGAAGACATAACTCGGAGCAACAAAGCAGCGGTAACCTTTTTTTTCCTCCCTCAATGCTCTCTCCCACTGCTCTCTCCCACTGCCCTCTCTCACTGCTCTCTCCCACTGCCCTCTCCCACTGCCCTCTCTCACTGCTCTCTCCCACTGCCCTCTCCCACTGCCCTCTCCCACTGCCCTCTCCCACTGGTGTCGGTCAGTGCTCTCTCTTTCTCCTCCCATCCACCCTTGATTTCTTTTCCCCTGCTCTCCGCCCCCCTGCATTCCCATCCCTCTACACCATTGCCATTTCACCAGCTTCAGTTGAAGCAGGAGGAACAGGCATGCGATGCACAGAGAGGAAACGTTCAAGGACAGTTTATCGTGCACACTTCTGGGGCACCACCTACGACTGCAGCTGTAGCACACTCATTAACTCCAGCACATCATAGCCCATCTGTAGCACACAATACGGCTGTAGCGCACAAGCCAACCGATGTGCCAAGGTCAGCTGTAGCGCACAACCCGGCTGTAGCGCAACTTGCAGGCAGTGTGTTGTCTCCAGTGCATGTCGAGATGCAGAGGCTGCAGCAGGCCGAGCAGCAGCGGCAGATGGAGAAGCAGCAGCAGCAGGCCGAGAAGCAGAGGCAGCTAGAGAAGCAGCAGAGGCAGCAGCAACGAAGGCAGGCAGAGAAGCGACAGCAGCAGCCGCAGCTGCAGCTGCAGGTCGGTCAGGAAGGGAGGGAGGGAGAGAGAACAGGGGCGGGGAAGGGAGCAGTTGACTACATGGCACAGTTGAGTGCTCTGCACGTCTCCTCCCCTCACTCTCCCATCGCCTCCTCTCCACCTCCCATGTCCTCTTCTCAACCTGCTCCTGTGACACCTGGTGTGACACCTGGTGTGAGATCTGGCACAGAAGCAGCAGCACTGCCTGTCGTATCAAGGTCTGTTGGACCTTCCACTCGGGACACGCGCACACGGGCAGGGGGGCCTGCAAAACGGCATTCTGGCAATTCCAGTCATTCCAGGGAAACAGGGCAGGCGATGGGGCAGGTGCAAGCCTCACGGCGTGACGCCCCTGCACGAGGCGACAGGGCAGGTCAGAGGATCCCTGCTCTGTCAGCAGGTATGGGCACAGGCACAGACGGAGGCATGGTTACAGGCACGGCCACAGGCGTGAGCACAGGTAGTAGAAATGCAAGCCTGCAGCATGTGGCATTTGGCTCAGAGTTGGCAGCCGGAGCTTCAACAGCGGTAGCAGCAGCACCAGGATCTATACGCGCAGTATCAGGAGCAGTAGCAGCATCAGCAGGAGCACAGGTGGTCCCTGCAGAGCACGGAATGGCAGTGCCAGGTCAGCAGTTGCTGCCCGCTTACCCCCCTTCGCCCGGATACGTGTATTTGCCAATGAACCAGCAGTCACTTGATTTGTACCAGCAGCTTCCAGGAAGCCATCCGCAGCATCCACGCAGTGATCACCACAATAGGCATCCAGGAGGGCAGCAGCGTTGACTGCGTTGACCTGGAAGTTGTCGCAGATTGTTACCTGGACACATCCAAAGGTTTTGGGGCCTGTTGATTCTTGTTATACGGTATAATTATTCTTCCGTCACAATCTCATGTACAGTATTTCTCTGGTGGATGCACAATGTGAAACAAAGTGAGTACGAGCTGTCAATTACAGAAAACACAACTATACACATGCACTGAGTGGGGTGAATGCTTACAATCCTATGTCACCGGGACATACATGTCATGGCGAAGTGGGCGAACATAGTTTTGGTTCTTGGTGTTGTTTGCGACAAGTCTCAGAAAAGCTGGATGCCCTCTCAGCTGCTAGGCGACAGTCACAACTCAGTAACGAAAGTTGCATGAAGCGTTGTTTTGTTGCAACATCGGGTTGTCTGGGTGTCGCGGAGGTTGCGTGGCCTACGACATTGCGAACGATTTAGCGACAGTCGCGAACTAGGCCCGACGAATCAGCGTTTGTTGCTTGGGATCCAGGATTGATGTTTGCTTGTTTTTGTTTGGTGTTGGTAGAAAGTCATTGTGCCTTCTGAACAAGAGACTGCAACGCTATCATGGCGGATAGTGACTGTAGAACCAGGCTTTTCTCTAGTCCGGAAGGCTGCTCGCTAGCTCTGAGCGACAGCGCGAGGAGCGGCAGCGGCAGCGGCAGCAGCTGCAGAGCCAGCGATTTTAGCAGCAATAATGCCGGCAACAGCGTTAGCGCTGGCAGCAGGATTAACGCCGGCAGCAGCAGCAACAGCGGCGGCAACGCTGGTGGGAATCAGGGTGCGCGGAGCGTAGCAACGTCCGCCGCTAAGTCGCCGATGATGGAGGAAGCGGAGATCCAGGCTCGAGGATACCGAGCGGAAGGTGAAGTCTGTTAAGGCGATATTAGGAAAATCGGTAAAGGTGATTCTGGTGAAAGTAAATCCAGTGAAGGGCGATTTTGCTCAAGTTGATTCACGTAAAGGTGGTTCTAGCAAAGGTGATTCTGGTGAAGGTGTTTCTGGTGAAGGTGATTCTGGTGAAGGGGATTCTGTTGAAGGTGGTTCTGGTGACGATGAAGATGCTGCATTGGGTGGATCTCGCTCGATGTCAGTCGAATTCCTTGTGGTGGCCTGAAACGTGACGTCAGAGGGTCGTGCTCTCAGCAGTATTCTGCGAATCCCTTGTGGTGGCCTGAATTCCCTCCTTATCCGTCCTTCCTCTTGCCCCCTCCCTTCCAGCGGCGCACATTAAGGCAGCGCTGGCAGCAGTGTTGGGCGAATTCCGAGACGTTGACACCACGGAAGCAGTGTCTCAGATTGCAGAGCTCTTTTGGGTCTACTCATAAGTCACCTCCTTCCTTCCTCTCTCCCTTTCTTTCCTTCTCAGCGGCGCACCTCAAGGCAGTGCTGGCAACAGTGTTGGGCGAGTTCCGTGACGTCGACACGACAGAAGCAGTGTCGCAGATCGCAGAGCTCTGCCAACTGCTCTCAGTCACCGACCCGCACTGGTGAGTCTGCAGGTGTGCTGAGTGTAATAGGTTAGTAACCACATGCACGGGACAATATGGACCACGGTAAGTCTGTACCGCTGTCAACACGACAGAAGCAGTGTCGCAGATCGCGGAGCTCTGCCAACTGCTCTCAGTCACAGACCCGCACTGGTGAGTCCTTTTTGTTTTCCTCCCGGCAGCGCACCTGAAAGCCGTGCTGGCAGCAGTGTTGGGCGAGTTCCGCGATCAAGCTCCGTGGCGTGGACACCACAGAAGCGGTGTCTCGGATTGCAGAGCTCTGCCAATTGCTCGCTGTCACGGACCCACACTGGTAAGTCCGTATGTGCGTGTGGGTCACTGGGAGGCATTCGTGCTGCCTCGACGCTCGTAGGAGTGTGACTGTTTATACGACAGAAGCGGTGTCTCAGATTGCAGAGCTCTGCCAATTGCTCGCTGTCACGGACCCACACTGGTGAGATTTCACGTGCATGTGCTGTGTGCAATAGGTTACTAACCATACGCATGGCGTATTAAGGACCACGGTAAGTGCATATAGCCACCGCTGCTACAGCAGCAGAGCCTGCTACAGCCACCCATTCACCCTCTCCCCTCTTTCTTTCCATGCCTTGTTCCCCTCTCTCCAGCCTCCTCAGCGTCGTCACTCACCTGTCCACGCGCGCTTGACATTGCCAGCAACTGCGGATGCTGCGGACCCACGCCAGTCTGCTACACCCACCCATTCACCCCTCTCCCTCGTCCCTGCCTCCTTTCCCCTCCCCCCAGCCTCCCCAGCACCGTTACTCACCTGTCAACGCGCGCATGGCACTGCGAGCAGCTGCTGCAGCGCATGCAGCAGACCCACACAAGCCTGCTACACCTGCCCATTCCGCCCCCCCACCCCTTACTTTCCATGCCTTGTTCCCCTCTCTCCAGCCTCCTCAGCGTCGTCACTCACCTGTCCACGCGCGCTTGACATTGCCAGCAACTGCGGATGCTGCGGACCCACGCCAGTCTGCTACACCCACCCATTCACCCCTCTCCCTCGTCCCTGCCTCCTTTCCCCTCCCCCCAGCCTCCCCAGCACCGTTACTCACCTGTCAACGCGCGCATGGCACTGCGAGCAGCTGCTGCAGCGCATGCAGCAGACCCACACAAGCCTGCTACACCTGCCCATTCCGCCCCCCCACCCCTTACTTTCCATGCCTTGTTCCCCTCTCTCCAGCCTCCTCAGCGTCGTCACTCACCTGTCCACGCGCGCTTGACATTGCCAGCAACTGCGGATGCTGCGGACCCACGCCAGTCTGCTACACCCACCCATTCACCCCTCTCCCTCGTCCCTGCCTCCTTTCCCCTCCCCCCAGCCTCCCCAGCACCGTTACTCACCTGTCAACGCGCGCATGGCACTGCGAGCAGCTGCTGCAGCGCATGCAGCAGACCCACACAAGCCTGCTACACCTGCCCATTCCGCCCCCCCACCCCTTACTTTCCATGCCTTGTTCCCCTCTCTCCAGCCTCCTCAGCGTCGTCACTCACCTGTCCACGCGCGCTTGACATTGCCAGCAACTGCGGATGCTGCGGACCCACGCCAGTCTGCTACACCCACCCATTCACCCCTCTCCCTCGTCCCTGCCTCCTTTCCCCTCCCCCCAGCCTCCCCAGCACCGTTACTCACCTGTCAACGCGCGCATGGCACTGCGAGCAGCTGCTGCAGCGCATGCAGCAGACCCACACAAGCCTGCTACACCTGCCCATTCCGCCCCCCCACCCCTTACTTTCCATGCCTTGTTCCCCTCTCTCCAGCCTCCTCAGCGTCGTCACTCACCTGTCCACGCGCGCTTGACATTGCCAGCAACTGCGGATGCTGCGGACCCACGCCAGTCTGCTACACCCACCCATTCACCCCTCTCCCTCGTCCCTGCCTCCTTTCCCCTCCCCCCAGCCTCCCCAGCACCGTTACTCACCTGTCAACGCGCGCATGGCACTGCGAGCAGCTGCTGCAGCGCATGCAGCAGACCCACACAAGCCTGCTACACCTGCCCATTCCGCCCCCCCACCCCTTACTTTCCATGCCTTGTTCCCCTCTCTCCAGCCTCCTCAGCGTCGTCACTCACCTGTCCACGCGCGCTTGACATTGCCAGCAACTGCGGATGCTGCGGACCCACGCCAGTCTGCTACACCCACCCATTCACCCCTCTCCCTCGTCCCTGCCTCCTTTCCCCTCCCCCCAGCCTCCCCAGCACCGTTACTCACCTGTCAACGCGCGCATGGCACTGCGAGCAGCTGCTGCAGCGCATGCAGCAGACCCACACAAGCCTGCTACACCTGCCCATTCCGCCCCCCCACCCCTTACTTTCCATGCCTTGTTCCCCTCTCTCCAGCCTCCTCAGCGTCGTCACTCACCTGTCCACGCGCGCTTGACATTGCCAGCAACTGCGGATGCTGCGGACCCACGCCAGTCTGCTACACCCACCCATTCACCCCTCTCCCTCGTCCCTGCCTCCTTTCCCCTCCCCCCAGCCTCCCCAGCACCGTTACTCACCTGTCAACGCGCGCATGGCACTGCGAGCAGCTGCTGCAGCGCATGCAGCAGACCCACACAAGCCTGCTACACCTGCCCATTCCGCCCCCCCACCCCTTACTTTCCATGCCTTGTTCCCCTCTCTCCAGCCTCCTCAGCGTCGTCACTCACCTGTCCACGCGCGCTTGACATTGCCAGCAACTGCGGATGCTGCGGACCCACGCCAGTCTGCTACACCCACCCATTCACCCCTCTCCCTCGTCCCTGCCTCCTTTCCCCTCCCCCCAGCCTCCCCAGCACCGTTACTCACCTGTCAACGCGCGCATGGCACTGTGAGCAGCTGCTGCAGCGCATGCAGCAGACCCACACAAGCCTGCTACACCTGCCCATTCCGCCCCCCCACCCCTTAATTTCCATGCCTTGTTCCCCTCTCTCCAGCCTCCTCAGCGTCGTCACTCACCTGTCCACGCGCGCTTGACATTGCCAGCAACTGCGGATGCTGCGGACCCACGCCAGTCTGCTACACCCACCCATTCACCCCTCTCCCTCGTCCCTGCCTCCTTTCCCCTCCCCCCAGCCTCCCCAGCACCGTTACTCACCTGTCAACGCGCGCATGGCACTGCGAGCAGCTGCTGCAGCGCATGCAGCAGACCCACACAAGCCTGCTACACCTGCCCATTCCGCCCCCCCACCCCTTACTTTCCATGCCTTGTTCCCCTCTCTCCAGCCTCCTCAGCGTCGTCACTCACCTGTCCACGCGCGCTTGACATTGCCAGCAACTGCGGATGCTGCGGACCCACGCCAGTCTGCTACACCCACCCATTCACCCCTCTCCCTCGTCCCTGCCTCCTTTCCCCTCCCCCCAGCCTCCCCAGCACCGTTACTCACCTGTCAACGCGCGCATGGCACTGCGAGCAGCTGCTGCAGCGCATGCAGCAGACCCACACAAGCCTGCTACACCTGCCCATTCCGCCCCCCCACCCCTTACTTTCCATGCCTTGTTCCCCTCTCTCCAGCCTCCTCAGCGTCGTCACTCACCTGTCCACGCGCGCTTGACATTGCCAGCAACTGCGGATGCTGCGGACCCACGCCAGTCTGCTACACCCACCCATTCACCCCTCTCCCTCGTCCCTGCCTCCTTTCCCCTCCCCCCAGCCTCCCCAGCACCGTTACTCACCTGTCAACGCGCGCATGGCACTGCGAGCAGCTGCTGCAGCGCATGCAGCAGACCCACACAAGCCTGCTACACCTGCCCATTCCGCCCCCCCACCCCTTACTTTCCATGCCTTGTTCCCCTCTCTCCAGCCTCCTCAGCGTCGTCACTCACCTGTCCACGCGCGCTTGACATTGCCAGCAACTGCGGATGCTGCGGACCCACGCCAGTCTGCTACACCCACCCATTCACCCCTCTCCCTCGTCCCTGCCTCCTTTCCCCTCCCCCCAGCCTCCCCAGCACTGTTACTCACCTGTCAACGCGCGCATGGCACTGCGAGCAGCTGCTGCAGCGCATGCAGCAGACCCACACAAGCCTGCTACACCTGCCCATTCCGCCCCCCCACCCCTTACTTTCCATGCCTTGTTCCCCTCTCTCCAGCCTCCTCAGCGTCGTCACTCACCTGTCCACGCGCGCTTGACATTGCCAGCAACTGCGGATGCTGCGGACCCACGCCAGTCTGCTACACCCACCCATTCACCCCTCTCCCTCGTCCCTGCCTCCTTTCCCCTCCCCCCAGCCTCCCCAGCACCGTTACTCACCTGTCAACGCGCGCATGGCACTGCGAGCAGCTGCTGCAGCGCATGCAGCAGACCCACACAAGCCTGCTACACCTGCCCATTCCGCCCCCCCACCCCTTACTTTCCATGCCTTGTTCCCCTCTCTCCAGCCTCCTCAGCGTCGTCACTCACCTGTCCACGCGCGCTTGACATTGCCAGCAACTGCGGATGCTGCGGACCCACGCCAGTCTGCTACACCCACCCATTCACCCCTCTCCCTCGTCCCTGCCTCCTTTCCCCTCCCCCCAGCCTCCCCAGCACCGTTACTCACCTGTCAACGCGCGCATGGCACTGCGAGCAGCTGCTGCAGCGCATGCAGCAGACCCACACAAGCCTGCTACACCTGCCCATTCCGCCCCCCCACCCCTTACTTTCCATGCCTTGTTCCCCTCTCTCCAGCCTCCTCAGCGTCGTCACTCACCTGTCCACGCGCGCTTGACATTGCCAGCAACTGCGGATGCTGCGGACCCACGCCAGTCTGCTACACCCACCCATTCACCCCTCTCCCTCGTCCCTGCCTCCTTTCCCCTCCCCCCAGCCTCCCCAGCACCGTTACTCACCTGTCAACGCGCGCATGGCACTGCGAGCAGCTGCTGCAGCGCATGCAGCAGACCCACACAAGCCTGCTACACCTGCCCATTCCGCCCCCCCACCCCTTACTTTCCATGCCTTGTTCCCCTCTCTCCAGCCTCCTCAGCGTCGTCACTCACCTGTCCACGCGCGCTTGACATTGCCAGCAACTGCGGATGCTGCGGACCCACGCCAGTCTGCTACACCCACCCATTCACCCCTCTCCCTCGTCCCTGCCTCCTTTCCCCTCCCCCCAGCCTCCCCAGCACCGTTACTCACCTGTCAACGCGCGCATGGCACTGCGAGCAGCTGCTGCAGCGCATGCAGCAGACCCACACAAGCCTGCTACACCTGCCCATTCCGCCCCCCCACCCCTTACTTTCCATGCCTTGTTCCCCTCTCTCCAGCCTCCTCAGCGTCGTCACTCACCTGTCCACGCGCGCTTGACATTGCCAGCAACTGCGGATGCTGCGGACCCACGCCAGTCTGCTACACCCACCCATTCACCCCTCTCCCTCGTCCCTGCCTCCTTTCCCCTCCCCCCAGCCTCCCCAGCACCGTTACTCACCTGTCAACGCGCGCATGGCACTGCGAGCAGCTGCTGCAGCGCATGCAGCAGACCCACACAAGCCTGCTACACCTGCCCATTCCGCCCCCCCACCCCTTACTTTCCATGCCTTGTTCCCCTCTCTCCAGCCTTCCCAGCGCAGTGACTCACCTTTCAACGCGCGCATGGCACTGCGAGCAGCTGCTGCGGCGGATGCAGCAGACCCAGGCCAGCCTGCAGACAAGACAGGAGCAGGTCACAGCTCTGGCTGAGTGCATCGAGAGGTGAGGGTGGGTGTGAGGGGAGGAGGCTAAGAGCAGCTTAATCTAGCTTCTCTCACACTCGTCCTTCTTTCCGTTCTTTCTTGCAGTTTTTTCTTGTTGGATTTACATTTATTTGTAGTTGTTAACCTCCTTGACCTTCTCTTTTCCACCTCCCTCTGCCACGTGGCACCCTGTGCTGTGCTGCCAGCTGGAAGGCGCAGCTGCTATCGGACGATGACATCAGCAGGGCCACTGATGACGTGGCAGACAAAATCAGGAGAACGTCACAGGAGCAGCAGCAGTTGAGCCTGCAGCGATCTGCCGCTCAGGTATGTGTGGGTGAATGGGTGGAGAGTGGGAGAGGTTCAGCATGGGAAGAAGGTGGGGAATGATGTTCGAGGCACCTCAACAGCAGCAGCAGCTAAGTGTTGGGCCTGCAGCAATCCGCCGTACAGGTGGGCGTGAGTGGGATGGGTGTGGGTGGATGAGTGGATGGGGGAGATAGGGAAAGGATAAGCGGAGAAGGGGGAATAGAGGGCGCCGTTTGAGGAGCATCAACTGGAGCGGCAGCAGCTGAGCCTCAACAGGAGCAGCAACAACTAAATCTGCAGGAGTTTGGTGCTCAGGTGTGCGTGGGTGAGGGGGTTGGGGAGATTGATGGAGGATTTTCTCGATTCTCCCCGATTCTTCTCACTCGCGGCGGCGAAGTGCAGTACTGCCGACGTGGACACAGTTGCATTGCCACCTCTCCTGTGAAGTGTATATGATGGCATGGCATGGCATGACAGAACAAGCGCCGCCAGGACTTTAACCACTGCCACCATGACATGTCGAGCATAGGCTTCGAGCACAGGCGCACTCTCGAGCGACTCAAACATCCAGGTGTCGACTCTGGCTGCACGCCAGAAAAAGAAGTTCTGCCTTTTCCCAAGCAATGAGCGAGGCACAAAAAAGGCGGCACTTCATTATCAGGCATGCAGCCAGAGTCGGCACCTGGATGTTTGAGTCGCCCTTGCGCCCCTGCTCGGAGCCCGTGCTCGACATGTCATGGTGGCAGTGGTTAAAGTCCTGGCGGCGCTCGTGCGACCTGCCGACGTGGGCACAGTAACATTGCCACGTCACCAGTGAGGTGGATGTGATGGCATGGCTGGCGGAAGAGAACAAATGGGGTTTTCCATGTCTTTGGGTCTCCGCTCTAACTCTCCCTCTTTCTCTCCTGCGCAGCAAAAGAATGGAGTTTTTTTATTCCTCTTGTTCCCTCTCCCTCCTTTCCCTTTCCCACAGGGCTCACTAGAAGCTGCGGGCTACAGTGCTGACGTGGACATGACTGCCCTGATACATCTGGGCCAATGAATGCTCTTCTTCTTTTCCTTTCTTGAATTTCTATTCCGTTCTTCCCTCCCAGGGCTCACTAGAAGCTGCGGGGTACAGTGCTGACGTGGACATGGCCGCCCTGCTACAGCTGGCAGCGGAGGTGCAGGGGGAGGAGGAGGAGGTGGGGCGGCTGCAGCACGATCTGGCGATCTACTCCGACCTGCCCACGGTATGGTGTGGTGCGGTGTGGTGGGGTACATTGTGGTGTGGTGTGGCGTGGTGAGATGTGGTGCAATGCAGTGGAAAGGGATGTGAGAGGGGATGGGGTTAGCTGGAGGTGCAGTGGGAGGGGGAGGAGGTGGGGCAGCTGCACCTGGCAATCTTCTCAGACCTGCCCTCAGTATGGTGTGGTGCGGTGTAGTCTAATCTGATGCGGTAAGATGTGGTGAAAAGGGATGTTAGCTGAGTTGGGGTTTAGTTACAGGAGCAGGAGGAGGAGGTGGGCCAGCTGCAACAGTGCCTAACGATCTACTCTCACCTGCCCAGGGTCTCAACCATTGAGCTATCCACTCTCACCTGCCCAGGGATTCCTAAGAGTGTCTCTTTCCTCCCCTATGTCTGCCCCTTTCAGGACATCAATCTCGCGCGGACACACCTGCAGAGGGAGAGGGAGCGCCCGAGGTCTTTCTCTCGGAAGCTGGAAGCGTGGAGCATGGGGGAGGAGGTGGAGGAGGGAGGGGGGTTGCCCGTTTTAACAAAGTACAACACTACAGGACTCCGCTGGCGTGCCTCAGTGCCTTTCTCTTCCTCCCCCCCCCCCTTCGTCTGCCCCCCTCAGGACATCACTCTGGCCCGCACGCACCTGCAGAGCGAGAGGGAGCGCCTGAGGGCTCTGTCTCGAAAGCTGGAGGCGTGGAGTATGGGGGAGGAGGTGGAGGAGGGGGAGGACAGGGAGGGGTACGGGCATCAGTCTCCCGGAGAGGGAGGGGGGATGGGGACGTGGGGCGTGGGGGGCCAAGGGGAGGGGCGTAGGGGCGTGGAGCGATCGCCTGGGTTCTAGGAGGGTGGGGCATTGAGAGAAGTGAGCGGTGACGTAGGGAGGGAGGGGAGGAAGAGCTGGAGGCGTGGAGTATGGGGAAAGAGGTGGACGAGGGCGAGGAGGGAGAGGGGTATGGGCAATGGGCATCCTTTACCTGGTGGGGCATGGAGAATGAAGGGTTAAGGGGAGGGGCATGGGAGTGTGGAGTAATCTGTTGGGTTCAAGAGACTAGGGTGTCGAGTTGAGGGACGGGGTTTGGGTTCTTGAGTGACTCGATGAGGATGCAAGGTGGGGAGAGGGAGGGTGGGGACGTGGAGGATGGGGGAGCCATAGGAGGGTGGGGTGGGGGCTCGTGTGCGGCATGTCACGTCACCAATAATTTCCCAGGGTTTGAACATGTAATGGATCTAAATTGCATTTCCTAGATTCCTCTCAAACCCTGTACCATAACTGTAAGTGTAGCTGTACAGTATCAACATATGTAGACAAAATGTTACTAACAATTAAAGTTAGTACATATACATTACAGGATGCTATGTACAGACAAGCTGCCCATCATTCACCCGTTGCAAGGCCCTTGCTTTGGAGAGCGGGTGAGGGGACAGAGGGGCCCTGCCCTCATGCCTCTGCAGGGCAAGGTTGACAGTCAGACGCCTAAGGGTCTTATCCCTCTCCTTCCTGCCTCTGGAATCGCGATGCCCTCACCACCTTCCCTGTCCCCTTGGCGAGCGAGTGAGGCGACACAGGGGCCCGGCCCACATGCCCTGGCAGGCCGGACGGTGAAGGCAGAGGGGGCAAGGGGGATGAGTTGGATGCGGTGGAGTGTGGTGAGTGGCTGCAGTGGGGCGAGCTGGGTTTGACTGCGTCCAGGTGGGATGTGGGGGAGGTGCAACTGAGGGAGGGGTGGACCAGGGAAGGTAGGAGCTGGTTTGTGGGAAGCAGGTTTTGGGTGGGATGTTTCTGAGGGATGTGGGGATTGGGTGTGTGAGATTGGGACACGAGGGAGGGTGAGTGGGAGGAGAAGCAGGAGGAAGGGGAGGAGGTGGAAGAGGCAGGGGAGGAGGAAGTGGAGGAGTGGGGGAATGACGAATTGAAGGAAGAGTCAAAGGAGGAAACGGAGCTTGCAGTTGGGATGGGGGATTCTGAGGGGGAAGGAGAGAAGGGGGAGTGAGGAGAGTTGGTGCAGCTGCTGCAGTTGTTGTTGCCTGAACGGATGGAGATGGAGAGAGATTTGAAATTGAGCAAACTGAACTTGCGGCTGCTGCCGCTGCTCGTTCTGCTGCTGCTTGCTCTGCTGTTGCTGCTGCTGGTGCTACCACAGTTGTCGCTTGTGCTGCCTCCATTGCTATTGCAAGTGTTCTGTTCCTGCACCTTCCAGGAAGCATCCAATGGTGCAGAGGACGGCTGGGGTAATGAATTCCAGAGGGAGTTTGCCCTGGCGTGCACCCAGGGCAATGGGCTAGGGTTTCTTCCAGCATTACACCCTGAATTCGACTCTGGGCAAGGGGAACTAGTCCCACTCAAATTGCTGCATGGCATATTCTCCCTGCTGCGTTGCCGCTCTCTGCTGCTCATGCTCCTTAGAAGCGCTCTGCTTCTGCTAGAGCTTTGCGTGCTTTCCTGTGTAGGTGTAGCTGCACTCCTTATCCCATCACCCGAGTTGGCTCTTAAAGGGGATGGAGAGAAGGCAGCAGCCGCAGCACCTCCCGTACCTCCTGCACCGCCCGAAGGAGTCTTTTTCGGTGACTGGGCAGCTGAAAAAGATCCTCTCCGGGCAGAGACTACAGCAGGGACTGTAGCAGGAGCAGGGGAGAGCGACGGCAGAGGCAAGCATATATCCATGGTGCGACGGCGGGTGTGGCCAGGGCGAGACGTGACTGTAACAGGTGCATGCACAGCACCTGTTCCTGTAGCAGACGTGACTGTAGTGGGTGATTCTGCAGACTTGCTGGTGGGAGTGTTGGTGAGAGAGAGGAGCGAGGGAGCAGGGACGGACGCAGTAAAGGGGGAGCGAGGGAGGGAGAGGGAGAGGGGGGAGAAGAAGCAGCGAGGGGAGTCCCAAAACGCCTCGTTAGCATCTGCCTCGCTATCGGTGCTGTCACCGCTGCTGGTGCTGTTAGGGGAGTCAGGAAGATCGTTTGTGTCACCCTCGTTACAGTCACCACCGTTAACCACGCCGCCACTGCCTAAATCAACCGGTTCTAGCTCTTGGATATCGTCTATCCTGGTCTTGTCATTTTCTTGATGCGCTTCCCCCCCTTCCGCCTCCGCCTCCCCCTGCCTTTGCGCCTGCTCCGCTTCCCCGCCCCACCAGACCACCCGCCCTTCCCCCACCCGTGTCTCCGTGTGCGAAACGCACCGCCTCAGTGCCCTGCCAGCTGGCACTGCCACGTGGCACACTTCCACAGGTCGGTCGACTGCAGTGCCGCCCACAACTCCTGCTGCTGCCGCGCCACGTCCGCTTGCCCCGTGCGCCGCCAGCTGCGCTCGTGCGCGACCGGGGCTCCGCACACGGTCGCGGGGAAGGGAGGCGGCGGAAGGAGTGGCGCTCATCCAGTCAGCGGGGGAAACCGCTGTGGTGGCGGAGAAGTTTCTGCGGCGGGGAGCCGCGCGCGACCACTGCTGCGACGGTTGTAGCTGCGACGATTGTAGCTGCGACGGCTGTAACTGCGACCGCTGGAGCTGGAGCTTATTTTGGCGAAGAGTGTCTTGTAGCGAAGCCCAATCAGCGCTCGTTATAGTCCGCCATCCAGCAATGGGCGCATCACCCACAAGTGAGTCAGTCAATATCGGAGCATCACCGAGGATTTCCGTGCGAGTTCGCAAGTGACGAGGTGCGATGGGTCGATCGCGCATCGGAGTGGTCGTGCGAAGGAACTGGCGGCGGTTTGCGACGGGGGAGCTTGTCGCAGGAGGTCGCTGGGCAGATCGTATGTGAGAGAGAACGGGCGAAAGCTCGCCTGAGCGCGAAATGGTGGGAGTGAGTGATCGTCGAGCTTGCTGGTTACCAACATTACAGGGCACGCTTTGCCGTGGCGAAGGCATCTGCGCGTCCGCGAACACGAGCGACAGTGATCGCCTGTGACAGGCTATCGCACATTCTTTAGACAAAAAGCGCCTGCTTTCCGTTCCGGTCGAAACCACAGCGGAGAGGTTACCACTGTTACTGGAACCAGCATCCGATCTGTTACACAAAACTTCGTCGCCACTCGAGAAAGTTCGCCAACTTCCCCCACTGAAGCTGCTGCCGTCTCCGCTGCTGCTAATACTCGCACCGCTCGTACAGTAATCTTCGCGGTTGCGTATATCCTCGATAATAGAGGTACTAGTAGTGTAGCTGCTACTGCTGGGGTTGCTACTGCGTCTCGAATCGTTCATCGCCCCAGAAGCAGCAGAAGGATCCGAGCAGGGACCGTCGCGGTTCGAGAGATAATACGTCCTGCCCAATTGCAAGACCGTGTGGTCTGGGAGAAACGCGCCTCGAGGCTTGGACTCCTTTTCTTGAGCTTTCGAGTCGCAATCGTCGCGCACTCCCCCGTCGCACATGTCGCCAGAGTCGATCCCCGTGCAGCTGACGACGAGGTCGGGGAAGTCGCATGCGAGCTGTGCGACGGTCAGCTCCTCCGTGTATAGGCGCGCCGAGCCGTCGGGGAGGACGAGGAGCATGGCGGAGGCGGAAGCGGAAGCCGCGTGGCGGAAAGGGAGCGACCAGGTCGCAGCGCATGGGGAGGGGGAGCGGTGGCGGAAGGCGCAATCGGGGGAGGGAGAGGTGGAGGCTAGTGGTGAATGCTCCGCCGTGGCGGAGTTGATTGCAGCAGCCATACCTGTGAGCTGAATCAGAAAAGTTTGGAAACTAATATTTCCGAAGCATTTGTTATCGTTTGCTTCTTATTCTGGAACAAGAGCTGCGCGTTTATGGACCTGGTACTGTTCAACACCAGGGAAGTGTGACGAGGTCGACGGGGACTGTGGTGGATCTAAAAGAAACGCCAACCTAAATCTGTGCTTTGTGGTGGATCTATGATCGTGCCGCGTTCTTTCGAAATAAAGAAACGTTGCGGGAGGAGGTATGCGTTACGAAGACGAGCTGGTGATTGTGCCACAACTACGTACAATAAATGGCCGGGCGACGAAATGAGAGCCAAAAGTACATAAATTTAATTTGTAGCCCTCATCGATGTTATTTCTGACCGTAGTTTCACACATCCTCAGCCGCGTCACACTGGGAACTTCATATACACTACTCGTGCTCACAACCTATGTTTTCCTTCAGCGTCATCCTCCTGGACTCCTGTAAGTGTTTGTGATGCCCCTGAATTGTTTTCGGGTTGTGAGAGCAGCGTTGGTTGCGACAAGTAACGTCGGCGAAACGGCCGTCGTGGCATCGCCTGTCCAGGTTGCAGGTAGGTGGGACCCTCATCCACCAAGCCCACTCCATTGGTTACGACGTTATACAGACAGTCGCGCTTTCGCATTAAGGAAACCTCGCCAGCTCGCATAGTCGTCGAGCTGGTTACACTTCCTACAAAGCTACCCCTCTCCCCAACCACCCAAGTCCATTCCTACGTTCAGGGCGGGTCCAGCGCGTACGTTAACAGGTACTGTACAGTCATCCGTCGTGGTCTGAGACGTTATCAGGAGTTTCAAAGCGTTTTTAAATCTTCACCGTTTGCACCATGACGCAACAAAATAAACCGCTGATAATGAACTGTACCTCAGTTCAAAACATATGCGCTGGACACGCGGTCAAAACCTTTGACAAGCACACGTACATTTGCTGGCACTACTATCTCCCCTCCCAGTTCCCACTACCACCCACCCATCATTCCATTGGTTTTGCATCGCAGTGTAGCTCGTTCTTTCGCATTCCTTCCGATGGCCGATTCGACGGAAGGCGCTCGCAGCGGTCCGAGAAAGCCGCCAGCGTCAATCGCGGCAAGCAAAGAGTTACTCACCGTCGGCGGTGATTCGTTGCCTTTCTGTACGTCATATTCCCACTTGGCCGTCACCTAGATTGTTTTTTATTTGTAGTAGATATCTTTATCTCCAAATGTGGTTTCACGACCATGCTCAACCCCTCCGTCCGCCAATTTCTTTCCTGACCTACCGTTCGATTTTTTATATCACTTCGCATTTTCTTTAAGTCGACTCAACGTAACGACCTGTCCGGCTCTCCTCCTCTTCTCTCTCCGATCCAGTGGAGCGTCTGTTGGCACAACCAGGCAAAACAAACCCGCGCGCACAGAAACAGCAGCAGCAGCAGCAGAAGCCACCATGGCAGGGCCAAGCGCCGCCAGCTATGTTCACATCGCCGGTTGGGGAGAGTTCGGGTGCGTTACCGTACAACTCACGACCTCGCGACATGTAGATTTCGCCAGGGTCGGGGTTCAGGGCTCGGGGTTTTTTAACGTTAAACCCACGAACCTCCAAACCCTGATTCCTTCCTGGCGTTTGTTTGTTTGTTTGTTTTTTTGTTTTTTGTGTGGGTTTTTTTTTTATTTGCGGGCTACATTCCTCGCGCCTCAACATTTCGTGTGTCGCGCCACCTCCTCGCACCTGACTGAATAACCTCCAACCGTGAAACCTCCCCTTTTCCTGCGTATCTCCCTGGGTCTTTCTCTCAGTTCCCCCCTACTTCTCTCCCCGCTTACTCCATGCGTCTTTCTCCTCGCGTGTGCTGCCAGTGCTGGCTCGCCTGCGGGGCTTCTTACCCCAGATGGAGCAGGAGAACCAGAAGCTGCAGCGAGCCATAGAGGTACAGAGGGGTGCAGAGAGGTGCAAAGGGGCGAATGGAGGTAAGGATGGGCGAATAGAGGCGTGGATGGTGGTGAGAGTTGGTGACGAGAAAGCAAGCAATTACACGAACGTGGTTGTGGTTATGGGGGTCGGAATTTCGGCAATTTACTCCATATTGAGAGCAGATGATATACAAGCTGCAACGAACCTTAGAGATGTGTAGCGGCGAATACAGGTGGGGATGGGCGAATACAGGTACGAGGGAAGATTAGGACTTGGGACACGCTGCCCTTGGTCTTCACTCCTCAACCATGTCTGACCAGACCTCTTTTGATCACCAACAGGAGCAGGGGCAGGAAGCGGTTAGTTAATTCTTGATGCGCCTCATACATAATGTTTTGTTCTCTGTTCGGCCCTCTGCCTCTCCGTCCCATGATCACACCACAGGAGCAGGGCCAACAGGCGGTGAGCATGGAGGCAGTGGACGACTCACAGCAACACATTGAGATGGTGAGTCAGCTTTTAGAGATGGTGAGTCAGCATTAAGAGATGGTGAATCAGCATGTAGAGATGATGAGTTGCCGTTCCTCGCACCTCTCTTTGTTGTCCATCTCTCCCCTGCTCTCATCAGTCGCACGTGCCCTCACCACTCTCCCTGCTCTCGCCACCCTCTCGGCTCTCACCACTCTCTCTGCTCTCATAACTCTCTCCGCCCCCCCCCCTCTCACCTGCAGGACCTATCACTGGGTCTGGTTGACTTGCGCACTGCTGATGCCGTGGCGGCAGCAGAGAGGGCTCTGTCTGGGGCCGGACAGGGGAGCTCTGTGGGCAGAGGGGACGGGGAGGGGGGAGAGGAGGGCGAGGCAGGTAGCAGCGATTCTGACTCAGAACTAGAACCAGAGAGTGAAGATTCTGATGGTGATGATGGTGGGAATCAGGGTGGTATTCGAAGGGCTGATGCACATGGGGGAGATGGCCTGGGCGGTGGAGACAGGTGTGTAGCGATGGAGGAAGATGGGGAAGCTGGAAGTGAAGATGGAAGAGGGGGTGGGGGAGTGCTTCCAGGCGGCTCACTTGATGGTGCTGTGGCTGGTGGGGATTGTGGGGTGTTTCATGTTGGGGTGGGAGGAGAGAATGGAGGTCGGGGGGCGAATATACACCCAGGCCAGCACAAGGGGGGATATGGCGGGAAAAGAAAGAAGGGGCTGGGGAAAGTCAAGAAGGGGGGGCGGGGAAGAGGGAGTTCAAGAAGCAATAAGGCAAAGCCAAAGATAGTAGAATTGTAGTATTCCTAGCTGTATTGTAACGAAATTATAGTGGGAGTCTCACAGTCAATGTTACCATAGTTTTGTTTTTTAGGAAGCTGGGATTAGGGTTACATGTTTGAGCTGAGAAAATGAAGGAGGGGGTCCGCCTCAAATTGTTTACTGCACAAAATATGTATGCTTCCGCTTTGAGTGAGGTCTTGCTGTTGATCGCAGCTCTTTGTAGTGCGAATATCGAGTGCTCCCCAACTTTGGGAACGCCGCTACTTCACGAGAAATTCCCGCCACAAGTAGCAGCCCGCCGCCAATTGGGCAGTGGGAGAGTGCGCTAGGGGACGATCAGAAGGCTAACAAGCGGGTATCAGCGTAATCACGCAGAACCTACTTTAATCGTATCGCAACGTAGAGAACCCAGTCTCGAACAACTGCTGATCATCCCTCTCGAAACTGCGAATGCACCTCACCTTAAATTCCAGCAAGCGTGGTTGGTTGGTAGTCTTCACTTGACGATCGAAGTCCGACTCGAGAGTCGAGACTGACGCTTTTGTTCTTTCAACGAGCAGCCAAACGTTCGCGATTCTGATGTGAGCTCGTTAACAGCAAAAAGCCTCCGTGTTGTAGTCGAGCAGCTCGTGCGTTTGATGCAACTGTCGTCGCGTGATTTACGCGCCAGTCACCATGACGCTTCCTATCACAAGCAGGCCCGACATTGAGCTCTCCTGCGCCACTAGCTCGTCCGATGGAGCATCTTTTTGTAACGCTCATCCATCTGAAACTCGGTCTAACGGAGCTGCCGTTGACATGACGACCGGCAACTTGGCGGACGGAATGGTAACTGACGGTGGGCCACAAGCGGACGAAGCGTACGTGTTTACGGATGACATGTACGAAGGAGGCGTGGGGGCGCCAGGGTTACCCGGTTACAACGAAATGGGCAAAGCTCCGTTAGGAGAAGGGGAGCTGACGTATAGAGGAATGAACATCCTCGCTCCCATGGTTAGAGTGGTAAGCGACGCTCGTTCAATCAGGGTCCTTATTTGTACTACAATGGAATGGTGTTTCTCTTAATTCTCCCATAGCTTTCCCTTTCCAAAGCGTCTTTACCCTGACGCGAGCTTTAATTGTTCCCCCGAACTTCTACACTTCAACTTTGGGTCTCTAAGCGGTTCAAAAGTCTTACCCCTCCCAACCTTTTCTTCCCACTCGTGCCGCCCAGAACACCCTCGCATTCCGGCTGCTTGCTCTGGACTGTGGCGCGGATATGGTGTACAGCGAGGAGGTGATCGACCACCGCTTTGTACAGTGCAAGAGAGTGGTCAACTGTGAGTGATATTAATTGTGTTATATTCATGCAATTACGGGTTGTAAGCGTTTATGTAATGAGGTTGGTGTACAGTGAGGAGGTGATAGACCACACTGCGCATAAGTGTCAGGCCTGTTCCTCATAGCAACCAACAATTGGCTCAACCTCTGGCTTGGCAAGCAGAGAAAACAAGCACCACCTTCGTTTCTTCTCCCCACATCCACCCCCGTCCCCCAGCTGCGTTATATTCCGTTGACGTGTTAGACTCAGCACGGGATCCTGGTGTTCCCTCTCTTCCCCTCCAACCCCACAGGCATCAATACGTTCTCTCGCTTCCCCTCCCCTCCCCCCACCTCCCACTCCCATCCTCCAGCTACGTTGAATTCCGTTGACTTCGTGGAGCCCACCACGGGCATTGTGGTGTTTCGCACGTGTGAGGCTGAGAGGACGCGAGTGGCCTTCCAGATCGGCACCGCTGATGCTGTCCGGGCTTTAAGGGCCGCTGAAGTGGTGTCAGTTCCTCCTCTCTAGCACCTCGCCCTCTTCTCATCTTCTCATCCTCCTCATCTCCTCTTCTGTCTCATCATCTGCCTATGCCTTGTGCCTTATTCAGCCACTCCTTCAGCAACTCCTATTTTGTCCCTGTGTCAATATCAGTGTCCTTTGAAGTGTCATCCCGTGTGTCAAATCTGGCCCCTGCACTACCATCCCCCACCCACCCTATGCCTCATTTCTCCCTCCAGTTGCAACGACGTGGCAGCTATAGACATCAACATGGGATGCCCCGAGCCCTTCTCAGTCTCTCCACTCCCATCGCTCCACTACCGTCCCCCACCCATCTGATGTCTAATTTCACCCTTCAGCTGCAATGACGTGGCAGCCATAGACATCAACATGGGGTGCCCCAAGCCCTTCTCCACCAGTGGCGGCATGGGTGCTGCTCTGCTCTCCCGCCCAGAAAACGCATGTGACGTGAGTGGGGCGGTGAGGTTGCATGTGACGTGAGTGGGGCTGTGAGGTTGCATGTGACGTGAGTTGACCCTATGTGTGTCTGACTGCATATGTGGCATGGCCGCTGCTCTGCTCTCCCGCCCAGAAAACACATGTGATGTAAGCCCAGGGTCTTGGGTTCATGTTTCACACCAACTAGGGTTCAGGGTTTAAAGTTTAGATTTCAGGGGGGTGGCATTATGTGACCGCATGGCGCATGGCGGCTCTCAAAGCCGGAAATTGCATACGACGTGAGTCAAGCGTATGTTACCTGTGTCTGGTGGTGTCCCGTCACCTGTGAGCCTTGATCTGTGATTTGCCTTCTCCGTTCTGTTCTGCCTGTAAATGTCCAGTTTGTTCCCCATGTATCATCCACACGCCCTCGCATCCCATGCTGAACGTGAATTCGTCACCCCCAATGCAAACCCCTTTCATCATCCCCACACACATCATCACATCACATCCCCAACTCGCCATCCTTTCCTCCCCTACACTGTCAAGCCTTCTTCCACATCAAACCCCTCCAAACCCCTGTAAACCCCTCTCATGCCCTCAAAACCCCTTTCAAACCCCTCAAACCCCGTCCTTCAGATCCTTACCACTCTGCGTCGCAACCTGCCTGCCTCCATCGCAGTCACCTGCAAGATTCGTCTACTCGACTCGCCCCACCGGACAATCGACTTTGCGCGTGCTGTTGAGAGCACGGGAATCTCAGCTCTGGGCATTCATGCAAGGTGAACGAGCGAATGGAGGGTGGTGAAGGAAGGGGGTTGCGTGCAAGGTAGTGGGTGCGGGTAGGGGGCATAATACACTACTCCCAGCCAAGATCTACCTGCCGGGATTGCCCCTCCTCAAACTTGACTTTGCCTAGGGGCATCTGTTGAAAGCACAGGCATCTTGGATCTGGGTCTCCATGCAAGGTAAAGGGAGATACATGCAAGGTAACTGACACACACTCAAGGTAATAAGCGTTAGTGACTGGATGATATTGTCACTTCCTTCCCCCCCCCCCCCTCCCCCTCGCCGTGTTGGGACCCGAAGAGGTGACTCTCGAGACTCTCATTCTTCCTCCTTCCATTTCTTGCTCATGCCTTCCAGGAAGGTTCCTCACCGCCCATCAATGAAGGCGCAGTGGGAGGCACTCCCTGCAGTGGTGTCGTCGCTCTCCCTCCCAGTCATTGCCAATGGGGACGTCTTCTGCTACAGTGATTTCGACTCCATTCGAGCAGCAACAGGTGAGAAGGGCGGCTGTAGTATGTCACCTGCTCACCCCTCATCGTTCCCCTCTTGCCATGCCTGCACTTCTCCTCTTTGCCACCTCTCTTTTCCATGCCCCCTTCCCTGCCATGCATCCCCCTCCCTGCCAAGCCTCCCCCTCCCTGCCAAGCCTCCCCTTCCCTGCCAAGCCTTTCTTTCATACGATGCATGCTCTCGCTGCCATTGCCTGCACGTCCCTATCTCTTCTGCCACCCATCAGGAGCATCCTCAGCCATGGCGGCGCGAGCAGCTCTCTGGAACCCAGCTGTGTTTCAAGACGTCTCGAAATATGCCTCCCCTTCATGCCATGCCTCCCCTCCCTGTCATGCCTCCCATCCCTGTCTCTCCGTCCACCCATCAGGAGCATCATCAGCCATGGCAGCGCGAGCGGCTCTGTGGAACCCAACCGTGTTCCGCCCAGAGGGGCAGCAGAACTGGGAGGTGGTGAAGAGGCTGTTTCTGAGGCAGGTGGGACTGGGAGGTGGTGGGTGGGAGGTGCACTTTGAGTCGTGCGGGGAGTTTCTTGCTGGTAGATGCTTCTGCTCTCCTCTCTTGTCAACATGCCCCAAACTCTCTTCTGCCTTTTCCTTTGCTGCTTTAAACAGATTAGGAAGGGCTAATGCATTAACTTGCCAAACGCACCTTTGTCTTCCCGCTCTGCTGCTCCAAAACCACCCCTCCAATCCAATCATCAGTGTGCGAGGTGGGACAATGACTACAAGTGGTCAAAGCATGTGATACGGGAGATGATCATCCATCACGCCAACTACGAGGTCGGGGAGGGCAGATGTGTCAACCGCTGCCAAACCCTTCCACAGCTCTGGTCAGTTCACGTCATCCCTTTCTTGGTACTGCCTTGACCTTTTCCGATCCTCTTCTGTCTGTGCGGTGCCTCTGGATTCGACTGAGGTTGTTTTCCTCTCCTATCTGTAATCTGCTCTGTGCTTTCTGCTTCATTTATGCACGGCTTGCAGTGACTACTACGGCCTATCAGAGTTCTACGAGGAGTCCCTAAGAGCAAGAGCTTTGAGGGCACAGCAGAGCGCAGCACACTGAATTAGTGAAACAGTGATCTGAATCGTTGGGCTGGAGTGGTATTTCAAAACATTGATTAAGCTATGGTAAGCAGCTTAGCATTCTGACTGGATTAGCACAGCAGGGCAGGGAATCGGCCAAGGAGACAAGTTTGTAGAGCGGTGAAGCAGCTTGGGCATAAATCGTGAAGCGGCAGGGGGAGATGCTGGAGGAGCAAGTGATGTGTATCGTGTTGAAAGCTTGAATGATCATGGTTGGAAGTTGGATAGGAGCGGTTGATAGGACGAGGGAGTGGCTGAGCCAAGTGTTGGGGAGGACAGTGGGCTATGGTGGTGTGAACACGAGTTTGTAACTTCCCTATTGGGGGTTGTACTGTTCAAATAGTGGTAACTATTTGATATTACTAGAAGCACGTACATAATCTGATCCATGATTTTCCTAATATGTGTGACTACCTCAAGTTGGGCATCAAGATGGAAACGCGTCAGTGCATCAGCCATACCCACCCAGAGGATCCTCCTCCTCCACCTCCCCGTCCCCTCCATACGCAGCAAACGGGTCTTCATACCCTATCGTCCCTCCCATCTCCTCCCCCTCCCCATATTCCGCCTCACCATAGTCACCTTCACCTTGAGTCACTGCAGCACTTTCTTGTGTCACAACCCCATAATCCCCTGTTCCATCCGCCCCTGTGCCATAGTCACCTTCCCCATAGTCACCTTCACCACCCATTCCCTCCTCCCCACCATCCACACCATCTCCCTCCCCATGCGCCTCCTCTAGCCCAACTCCTGCTTCCTCTGCCCTTCCCTCCTCCCCCTCTCCTGCAGGCTCTGCTGCTACGGCTCTCCACTCCTCCATCTCCACTTCCTCCATCATCCCCTCATCCTCCTCATTAACCGCCTCGTTACCAGCACCGTCATCCATTTCAGCGCCAGCAAGAGCACCACCAACAGCAACAGCAGCAGCAGAGGCAGAAGCAGCTATATTATGGAGAGCATTGGCAGCAGCTGCGGTGGCAGCAGCAACAGCCGCCCCAGGCCTTCCCATCACTGCTCCTCCCTGCTGCTGCCGCCGGCTTACTCTCTGCCTGCTCGCCTCCTCCCTCCCCCTCACAGCAACAGCACCAGCAGAAGCAGCAGCAGTGGCGGCAATAGAGGCACGAGCGGGAGGAGAGTTAGAGGAGCCGGCCAGTGTTTCTCTCACTTGCAGTGCCAGCTGGGGGTTGAGAGCCGAGGCCAACCGCTCATACTGCTGCTTGTCTGGAGGGGAGTGAGTGGAAGGGATGGAAGATGAGATGGATGAGAGACAGAAGGGATGGATGGTGGAGAGTCGTGTGTCTATGTGTGAGAGAATGAAGTCCGTTCCGAACTGCTGCAGCGCCTGGAAGCATTACAGGAGTATCAGAGGAGGGGACGAGGGAAGGGGGTGTAGAGCTTGGGAAAGAGCGCCTGCAGCATCTACAAGTCGGTGACAAACGGTTGAACTGCTGGTGCCCGTGGTTGAGCCTTACAGGTTCGAAACAAATTCGTTGGCGCCTCAAACAGCCACCCACCTGGTACCACTGGGTTGTCTCGTCGACGCTCCACCAAATCACTCTTTCTCTTCATATGAGTCCCTTAGTTGAGCCTTGTGTGCCTGCAACAATTTCTGAGGTGCCTAAAAAAACTCACCCACCTGGTACCACTGGGTTGTCTCGTCCACGCTCCACCGGTCGCTCTTCTCTCTCTTCATATGCGTGCCATAGTTGAGCCGTGCTGAGCTCTCCTCCACCCGCTTGTACCCCTCCATCGCATCGTCCCTCCCCCCCTGCGCATCCGCCGTCAGACTCGCCTCGTTCACCACAATGCGCCCGTCTATCACTGTCACCTGGGGAGCGAACACCCCCCCGCCGCTGCCGCCTGGTGGGGGGTTGCTGGCAGGTGCAGAGGCAGCAGGGCTGGTGGGAGGGGGTGGGAGGATGGGGGGACATGCAGGACAAGGGACGCCTCAAACTCAGACTCAGAGCTCGCCTCGTTCACCACAATGCGCCCGTCTATCACTGTCACTTGGGGAGCGAACACCCCCCCGCCACTGCCGGGTGGGGGGTTGCTGGCAGGAGCAGAGGCAGCAGGGCTGGTGGGTGCGGGTGGGAGGATGGGGGTACATGCAGGAAGAAACTGTTTAATTTCTTTTCAGCCGCCACATATGTAGTCTCTTTAAGCATTCCCTCTACACTCTCTCACTCCTCTCCACCACCCTGCTTGTCTCTCCCCTTCCACCTGTCCAAACCTCTCACTAATTCTCCCCTCAACCACCCACCCCTCAACAACACCATCCCCAACCCACCCCTTCACATCACCCCTTCATATCACCACACCACATCAACCCTCCCAACCTTTCTCCACATCACCCCTCAATATCCTGCAGCACCCTCCACCACGTACCCCTCGCCGTCCTCATCCACATCCTCCCCTCGCCGCCTGGCCAGCTTCCTTCTGTTCCGCTCCACCTCCTCCTCTATCCGCTTCTTCTCCTGCTCCTCCTTCTCTTTCTGCACACACAGGGTGAGGGCGACGGGGACAGGCGGGCGTGGGTGCGGGGAGGATGGGAGGGTAGGGAAAGGGGACGAGGGAATATGGGAGGGGTGGAGGAGTGAAAGTGTGGGGGAGAACAAAAGATAATAAAAGTAATAAAGGCTCTACGTCAAAAGCCATTCCGCCTCCTGAGAACGCACCTCCATCAACATTGCACCTCCACAAGCCTGTCTATCTTGACCCAAGCTGTTCACTCTCCAACCTCTCTGACGAGCACTTAGGTGCGCTAAACAATCAGCTGAATCATGAAACTGGAATATAATCACCTGCTTTGAGCCATATGCTTGCCTACCTACCAAATGCCCGCCTACCTTGACCCAAGCACCTCAGCCTCTCACCTCTCGGTTTAGAACTTCGGAGCGCTGAATGATCTGCAGGTGAAGCTGGAATATTGATCGCCTACCCTTACCTTGGCTTCCATGACCCAATCCATTCGCTCCTCACCTCCCGGTCGAGCACTTCGGAGCGCTGAATGATCTGCTGGATGGTGAAGCCCGACAGGTCCTCCGCTGCTAGCAGCTCCGGAGTCACCTGCGACCCTGGTGTGTCGGGGAGGTGGCAAGAAGAGAGAGAGGGGAGAGGGGGTGGAAGCGGGAGGGGTGTTGGAGGGGTTTGGGAAAGAGCAAAGGGCAGCGGGAATGGGAATATGCCCTCTGCTGTCAGCAGCTCGGGCGTGGCCTGTGAGGTTAAATGGGAAGCGGGATGGTGTAAAAGTCGCAGCATGCCTTGTTGCACATGCCAGGATGTCGACGGATGAATCCTGATTTGGGGTTACTAGCGCTTCAGGTTGAGGGTTCTAGCGCTTCAGGTTGAGGGTTCAGGATTTAGTCAGAGATACTTACGCCTTTTTCCAATCCGGAACGAGTGTGGGAAGAACACTCCCTTGGTTCCCGACCCAATCACGCCTCGGCTTTTATCAGCCCCAGATACCCCTTGCTCCTTCTCCCTCCCTCTCCCATTTCCCCGCACTGCTACATCTGCTGCTCCCGCGGCAGTGCCAGGCGCAGCACTAGGGGCAGCAGCAGTATGGGCTGAACGCGCGGCATTTATATGAGGACCGTTTTCTAGGGCAGGCGCAGGAGCAGGCGGAGGGGGACGAGCAGACGTGTCAGGAGCGGGGAGGGTAGGAGCACGTGAGGAGGGAACGATTGGAGGGGCAGCAGGGGCAGATGCAGACGACGCTCTTGCACCAGTGGCTGCTGTGGCGGCGGGGGAAGGGGCAGCAGCGGCAGTTCTGGAAGGGGCGCCAAAACCCCCTTGAATCGAATCTAACCCCTCTGCTTGATGAGTCTCCCTGGCTAATAATGCTGCCGAAGGGAACGGTGCGGGTGAGGCCGAAACAAGAGCCTCTGGCGCTACAGAAGGGGAGGGTAGTTGTGGAGCGGGAGTCGGAGCGTCAGGAAGGTGACGTTGCGCTGGTGCTGATGCTCGTTCGGATGGGACGGCAGCAGCTGCAGCGGCTGTAGCGCGGAGAGGGGGCGCTATCGCCTGCGCAACACCCCCTAGATTTCCCGCTGGAGCAGTGTGCCGTCCTGATGGACCGGCTGCTGGGCCAGATTGTCCTGTGGGCGCAGCTGCTTCAGAACCCGCCCCTCCACCAGCTCCTCCCTTCCTAGCGCGAGGCTTGAGCTTCGGCTGAAAGGCAGCCGTTCGTGGACCTGCAATAGTAAGAGAAGAGGAAGAAGCTAAGGAGGACGTAGTGTACGAGGCAAAGCAAAAAGAAGGCGTATCCGACGCATAAGCCAGAAAAGAGTCAATGTAGAAAAGGGTAGAATTACATTTTTCGAAAGCGTATAAGGGAGAAAGCTACCGAAGTTCAAAACATGACGACCTACCAGACGCTGATTCGAGCGCTGCATCTAACGACGAAAGCATTGTGCAGGAAAACAGGAGAGCGCGGTGAAGGAAAAAGTGTCACTGGTGCAGCTTCATCTGGGTTGGAGAGGAGGGAGCGGTCAACTTCTATCACTTGCGATATCGCTGTGGCTTTGCTGCTGTTTGACAAAACTCACGTCCCATAAGTGACGTGTGGTTATATGGTGAAGTTGCGTTGGGAGGTGAGTCACACAAATATCCATATCACGTAATTGTGTTCCTCTTTTTCCTCTAAATCTGCAAAATCTTTACTTGTTCCATGAAGAATAAAGCCAGTAGAACCTTTTCATTGCGAACAGCAAATACTAGTAATAAACTACACAATAAAATACACTGCCAATCTCTAGCACATGTACTAGACAATGCATTCCAATCCAAGCATCCTATTTCCATCTAAGTTCACTCAAAGAGCTCTCGTTGTAACGCCCAACATTGTCACTGTCCACCTCCAACAAGTATCTTACCATGTGTTTGTCCAAAGTCATTCCGCACAGAAACTGACAATGCACTTTCCCAGTGCAAGCAGCATCCTCCAGCTCACTCGCAAGCCTGAACTCTCTGCCTTTGTTGAAGCCCTCTGTCTGCCAGTTCTCAATTACCCTCATTTCCGGTTCAGGACCACTCAGTAGATGAAAGAGGTCTGTACCAGCAAGATCGACGTAGTACTGAATGTCCAGCTTCAATCTGCACTCATCCATAGATTCGTGCAGCTTGTTCAGAATGTCGATGTCATTGCTGGCTTCATTCTTGCTGTTCTCATACGCCAGTGCAACTGCATTCAAGTTTCCGTATCTGCACAGGGAAAGTGTAAGGTCAGGCAAACATGATTTGTTAGCATACGTGGTAGAGAAAACAAACCAACTTACCCAAAAATGTTGTTTGGCTCCAGCACGTTCCCCTCTCCCCATTCATTCCATGCTGTGAGGAAGAAGAGGTTGGGGGTCGTTCCATTGTTCGCATCATTTCGAGCGATTCTGAATCTCTCCTCCAGCCTTGCCTCCACATGAACAGGATCATCATCAAGGTCCCCAACGACAAAATGTGGGTCGAGGTTGTGCCTTGGGAAGTTGTCCCAACCAAGATATTCCCCCCGATAATGAGCTTTGTGCAGCCTTTTTGTTGAAGATTCAGTCTTCATTCGCCCCTTTTTCAGATTGGGCTGATACTCCATGATAGCATTGACATTTCGAGAAACACCTGTGTCTTTATGGCCCAGGCACTGGATAATATGGAGGCCAGGCAAACCTTCCTCTTTAGCGAGTGATCGCCAAAGCTTCAGCATTGGCTTCAGCTCCTTGATAAGGGGGACGATGTAGATTCCAAAAGCCGGCTTATTATTGACTCTTATGTAGTTAGGGTGCTTGAAAAGGGGTAGCAGCCACTGAAAATGCAACCGCCAGCATGTCTCATTCCCGTAGCTCTGCAACAAAGGATCATGAACTGAGTATGTTTGCCTCACGCCGTGCAGCTCGTTGTGGTAAGAAGATTGCTTTTACCTGTGACTGAAGTATTTCGCCTGTCTCTCCAGTCCAATGCCGTGTCCAGGCCTCGTTTGCCCAAATGAGCATAAACGGGAGGTCTGGCTGTCCATCTTTCAGCATTTCCATAATGACCGACTCCATAAATACAGTGTTGCACTCAAACCAGTAGTGATGAAATGCGAACCCCTGCAAACGTAATCAGATTCTGCAGGTGGGTCAAGAGAAAAGAAAACAGAAAATAACTGTAACTTTGTGTGCTATGCTCACGTGGATGCCATAAAACCTCGCCAGCTTTCCCATTCTTGACCGTTGGGAATGGCCGAGCATGTTATAATAACCTCCGTAAGCTTCAATAGGATGTTTGATGGGTTGAAAGTTCCACGGGTTATAATATGCCAGCTTCAAGTTTGTCCATTCGGTGAAGTTTGTTCCCCAAAACAAATCATTTTCTTTGAATGCATGGTACTACGCGGGAAAACGGCTTCGTCAAGATGTTAGGTCACATTAGAATGACGAAGCAAATGGTCACACACCTGAGGGAAGACCACCGCAATAATATGCAAATTTTCGTCTGTGAACACTGGACCGATTTTCTGCTGGTCGGTGAAGGGAATAGACTGTACCACTGGTAGGCGCCTAAGAGCCTCATAGTCTTGTCCTCTGACAAGAAGTCGGCACTGAAAGGATAGAGCCACGCGTTAGTAACAATGCATGTCATCGCATAAATATTGGCTAAGTTAGCTTCTTGCCTGATAGTTTTTCAGTCGAGGCGATACACCTTCCATCCTTTTATATCTGAAGCTGATAGCGTGGTCGAAGAACGAGCCTGGAATGCCAGGAGACCTCCACCGCGTCAAAACGTCGTAGTTGGAGTGATTCTTCCACAGCACCGCGCTAGTGTCTCGAATTAGCTTGCAGTCCTTTTTGGCCTTAGTGTCGAGTCTTCCATATTGTTTCATCATTTGATTAGCAATAAAAGCGATCTCGGGTGCCTGATGAATTCGAGGATCAGATGTCCCCAATCAGAAGCAAGGGCCAAAATGAGCTCGGAAGGGGACTATTTACCTGCCACGGTTGGACTTCATTATGCATAACGAGAGATGAGTGATATTGGTCTCCTGATGTCACGGCAAGGACGCTTGCATGATCCGCAATGCTCTCTATGTTATTTCCTGATTTCCAGGATAGCCGGCGATGCCATGAACCAGTTCCCGCTGGAAATAAGGACAGACGGTAGCACACTCCACAAACCAGCATTAGGAGGATAAGCACGACAAATCTTTCGCGCTTTTGGAAAGTAACAAGAGGCCATTGTCTACTAGAGACGGGAGAACCATCCCTGATCCCAGCCATGACACGGGGAGCCTACTTGTTCGTGACTACGATTCCTAGCTTGAATGCTAGTTGTGATGATGGTGACGACATTTCAACCCCCAAAGAGGGTCATCGTGACTTGTCAGGCTGTGTGAACATTGCGGGTTTGATGTAACCACATTGCTTCGTCGAGTCCCTGATGTAACCACTTTAGAGTTTGAAGGAATTCGTGTACGGGTTTCCCAAGTTTAACGAAGGCTGCTTCGGATATGAGCGAATGTCGCTGTAGCATAGTCCCTTTTCAGTGGTTGCAGCAGAGTGCAGAACATCGGGATTCGCAGTAACCAGAGTCGCTCGAGCCACAATGCTTTTTCTACAGTGCGGTTACATTTCCCCCAAGCAAGAATCCACCAACTGAGCAAAAATTGACGCAAGCAAAATATGTGGAAACACATTTGCTCTTGGTGCTTTCCACTGGCTTCCGCCGCATTGTCGGGTCAAAAAGCTTGCACATTATCAACCGACTTTCCGCTCCATGGCTGCCACAGCAACACCACTTCCTGAATCAGTTGTCCAGCAATTTCGCGAATTGGATCGCGTTCGACGGGAGCAGGACGTTGTTGTGAAGAAGATCAATAAAATCCACTCTAAATTAAGCCAAACCCGTACGTAATGGGCATCGTTCTCATGTTTAGAAGGTTCCCTTTATCGGCTCATAACTTGTTCTTGTGTGTCCCATCCATTCTTCTGAACGAGTGCAGCACGAGAGACGGCAGAACGCTTTGGAGAGAAGCTGTGGATAAAGCTACGGGGATTCTACGTGGAGGCCAAACGCCTTGCAGATCTTGAAGAAAGGTGCGTACAATATTGCACACTCTTTCGCATTGCTCCCTTCCAGTCATCCATGAAAGCGGGTTACCTGTCACGGAATCTTTCGCCGACATTCCTTTCGACTTAGTTACTTGCTGATTTGACTTCGGTTTCGTACGTTTCTGCTTCCCCGTTCCAGTCTCTGTACCTCTTGCATCAGAGAACTCGACCCATCACAAGCGTCAGCCATTTCAGCGCCGCACGGAACCAAAAAGAAATCAGGCAGGTTATTGCAATCGCATGTTCAGTGTTCAGGAATCTATCCAGACATTCAGGTTTGCATAGTGGGATGTATCACACTCTTTCAATCGCTCTGTACAGTGTCACTTGAAAGAAACAACAGCCGTGGTTGTTACCTGTTTCTCCGAGTCTCATCTTCCTCTCCAATCCCTTGTGTTCAGATGGTCCTTTGGAAGGTGGGAGGAAGAAACGTCAGCGCACAGTTCCAGTCACTGATGGAGCAGCCGGTGGGGACGGTGGTCCAGGGAACTCTCTAGGGCTGGGCTCATCTTCTGCTGGCCTCAATGATGGCGCTTCTGCAGCGTTGGCAGTTGCCCTGACACGGGTTGTGGTGGGAGAACAGGTGAGGTAGGAAAATCTGAGGTATGCTATGGAGATGAGGAAATCCGTTCAGAACAAAGCGTATGCGGACTTTCTTCCTTCTGGTTTCAGATTTTCTTCCTTCTTCCCTCTTACAATCAGGTCGCAGCACGAGTTTCTGCCACTGAGGATGGCAAAGATGAGTGGATTGTTGTAAAGGTCCTGCGCATTGACCGGGAGGCGAACAGGTGAGAGCCATATACTTGTGAATGGAAAGAATGAGATGTCTGCTCGGGTATCATCTACTTCCGGGGTTCCTTTTCATTGTTACGTGTAGCTTATTGCTTCCTTACCTTCTACTGCAGATTCGACGTGATCGATGAGGAGCCAGGAGAGGAGGATGAGGGTGGGCAGAGGTGAGCACAGAAAAAAAAGCCCTGACATGTAAAGCTTCCTCACAATTGATGCTCTTTGTAACCAGCAGTGAAGCTAGCGATATTTTTCCACCGCAGCCAGCATAAATACGTACAACCTCGCAACTCTCCTCTCCGCACATGTTTAATTGTTTCCCAAAATCTCAGAAAGTACCGTCTGTCTGGCTCCTGCATCATCCCCTTCCACAAGCGCAATGAGTGGATGTCAGCCTCCGATTTCCCTCCTGGATCCAGGGTGCTGGCGGTGTTCCCCAGCACCACTGCACTTTATCAAGCAACAGTGGTTGGGCAACCACGCAAGGTTGGTGCTACCTCGAGCCAGGTTGCTCCATTTCTGTTAATTTCCCTTGTGTACCAAAATCGACAGTTGTTGACCTTCCTGTGCTTCAACGTTCTAATCGCCACGTGCCTCAGTTCCTTCCGTTGCATTTATTCCTGCCTTGTGGATGGTAGCATACCCGGATTGTAACCTGCTTCCACCAGGGTTTTTCTTGTTTACCAACCTCTCTCTTCTGCCTTGCCCACCAACCTATACCCTGTCCATGCCTGATTTGGAACGCTTCCTTGTCGCATGGTGGGATGGCAACATGAACAGCGGAAAAGCGACGAGTAAGAGATCGCACGCGTTCCATTTGCCCTCCCTCTCACGTTACAAACTCACCACACTGACCTTTCTCTAGCACTCTTCTTCAGTCAAGCTTGTACACAACCCCTGGTCTTAACATGCACCCTTTTGTGCTTGCCAGTCTAAAGACCTTTTCAAACTTTTCTTACTTTCTTCTTGCTTTTAACTTGTCCCTGGAGTTTGTCCTTTTACTTGTTTATGCGTGCAGCTACTCATTGGAGTTTGACGATGATGAAGAGGAGGGTGTAGAAGGTGTGCCTCGTAGAACTGTCCCATTCAATCATGTCGTGGCGCTCCCTCCTCCTAACCCTAGGTCATACACTAACAGGCAATAGCCGGCAACCTGTTACGGTATTCAACACAAGCCAGCACTGCTGGTTTATTTGTTGGACTACAAATGCTTAATATAATACTAGCTCCAATAGAGCCTGCCACTGGGGATAAAGAATTGCTGTTGCTTGAGCATGCTAATGGAGATAATCTTCTAATATTTCCATTCCAACTCTGTACAACAAGCTATGCAGAACCTACAGGCTGATTTTGCTACCTCTCCTTTCAGCTGCCTTTGCTCATGTAATGGCAACACTGCTTGTCAGAAGAGAAGTGTATTATGGACCATCTCCAGCCACGCATCTGTAACCCCAGCCTCACACCAGTGCAAGCAGTCATTCTTCTTGGTTGAGCCACCTGCGAGGGTGAACGGGAAGCACAATAAGCGTGGGTTATGAAACGCCCATAACATATCAACATCTTCTGCAACGTTTTCCTTACCCCTTCAAGCCACACATCATCAGCTACCATTGGTCAGCCAGTCAAACACCAGCCCACATCCATGTCCCAATTTGCAGAGCCAGTGCAATTAAAAATAAAATAAAAATAAAGACCAGACGAGATAACTCACTTGTCACTATCCAGTTCTGCAGGTGCCCGTCTGGGCGCCAGTCACTCATTGGCCCGACATCCACGTAGCGAATCACCGAGTCCCTCAGCACGCGCCTCTGCACCTCTCTGAACACATTGGTCTTCACATCGCTTCTGCGGAAGTCAACTGTCTGAAGGGGGGAAGGGAATGCAACGGAGAGGAATAAGTAAGCAAGAATTCTGAGTGTGGATTGGGTTGCTGCAGTCGAGGAATGGGGTTACCACGGGGAGTTGTGGTCATTGCAAAAAGAGGAATGGGGTTGTGAAAATGCACTACAGAAACCTCTGGTGGGGGATGGGTGGAGAGAATCAGATGGTAGGAATGAATGGACAGGGGACATTTCTGGGGGAATTTGCACTCTCCACTTCTTGCAACCCAGGTTGTGTCCTGAAATTGAAACAGGGAATGTCATCCTCTTTTCTTCTGGCAGGCATGACCCACCACATGCAACGTCATCCCCCCATCCGCTCACCACATGCAACGTCATCCCCCCATCCACTCAGCTGATGCCATGCCAAGTCACCCCCCCAATCGCTCACCTGCGGCAGCGTCATCATCTCCTGCACTTCACAGAACCCCGGCTTGACTCCAGGCACGGGTATATTGTAGTGGGAGGGCGAAGCACCCAGCAGCACCGCCTTCCCTTTGAACCCCTTCAAGCCGCGAGCAGCCGCTAGGGCCGAGCGAGTGACATAGTTCCTCAGCGTGGTGAGACCGATGGTGTATGCAGCGTCGCGAGTGAGGTTCACTCGGCGGTTCTTGAGGTAGTACTGGTTGGAGGGGGAGTACCACCAGTTGGTTGCCTGCAAAAAAAAAAAAAAAAGGTTTGGAATAAATAGTCTGAGCCTCTAAGCATGAATGCGGTGCTGCGAGTCAGGTTCACACGGCGGTTCTTGAGGTAGTTCTGGTTGGAGGGGGAGTACCACCAGTTGGTCGCCTGCAAAAAAGGGAAAAGGAAAAGAAAAAGAAAAAAGGAGGCTTAAGTCTCTGAAGCTCGAACACGGTGCTGCGAGTCAGGTTCACTCAGCGGTTCTTGAGGTAGTACTGGTTGGAGGGGGAGTACCACCAGTTGGTCGCCTGCATTGGTGCAATGGTGGATTGGGACAGACAGGCAAATCTTGTGGCACCTCAAGAGTTGACTCGGCGGTTCTTGAGGTAGTACTGGTTGGAGGGGGAGTACCACCAGTTGGTCGCCTGCATTGGTGCAATGGTGGATTGGGACAGACAGGCAAATCTTGTGGCACCTCAAGAGTTGACTCGGCGGTTCTTGAGGTAGTACTGGTTGGAGGGGGAGTACCACCAGTTGGTCGCCTGCATTGGTGCAATGGTGGATTGGGACAGACAGGCAAATCTTGTGGCACCTCATGAGTTGACTCGGCGGTTCTTGAGGTAGTACTGGTTGGAGGGGGAGTACCACCAGTTGGTCGCCTGCATTGGTGCAATGGTGGATTGGGACAGACAGGCAAATCGTGTGGCACCTCATGAGTTGACTCGGCGGTTCTTGAGGTAGTACTGGTTGGAGGGGGAGTACCACCAGTTGGTCGCCTGCATTGGTGCAATGGTGGATTGGGACAGACAGGCAAATCTTGTGGCACCTCATGAGTTGACTCGGCGGTTCTTGAGGTAGTACTGGTTGGAGGGGGAGTACCACCAGTTGGTCGCCTGCATTGGTGCAATGGTGGATTGGGACAGACAGGCAAATCGTGTGGCACCTCATGAGTTGACTCGGCGGTTCTTGAGGTAGTACTGGTTGGAGGGGGAGTACCACCAGTTGGTCGCCTGCATTGGTGCAATGGTGGATTGGGACAGACAGGCAAATCGTGTGGCACCTCATGAGTTGACTCGGCGGTTCTTGAGGTAGTACTGGTTGGAGGGGGAGTACCACCAGTTGGTCGCCTGCATTGGTGCAATGGTGGATTGGGACAGACAGGCAAATCTTGTGGCACCTCATGAGTTGACTCGGCGGTTCTTGAGGTAGTACTGGTTGGAGGGGGAGTACCACCAGTTGGTCGCCTGCATTGGTGCAATGGTGGATTGGGACAGACAGGCAAATCGTGTGGCACCTCATGAGTTGACTCGGCGGTTCTTGAGGTAGTACTGGTTGGAGGGGGAGTACCACCAGTTGGTCGCCTGCATTGGTGCAATGGTGGATTGGGACAGACAGGCAAATCGTGTGGCACCTCATGAGTTGACTCGGCGGTTCTTGAGGTAGTACTGGTTGGAGGGGGAGTACCACCAGTTGGTCGCCTGCATTGGTGCAATGGTGGATTGGGACAGACAGGCAAATCGTGTGGCACCTCATGAGTTGACTCGGCGGTTCTTGAGGTAGTACTGGTTGGAGGGGGAGTACCACCAGTTGGTCGCCTGCATTGGTGCAATGGTGGATTGGGACAGACAGGCAAATCGTGTGGCACCTCATGAGTTGACTCGGCGGTTCTTGAGGTAGTACTGGTTGGAGGGGGAGTACCACCAGTTGGTCGCCTGCATTGGTGCAATGGTGGATTGGGACAGACAGGCAAATCTTGTGGCACCTCATGAGTTGACTCGGCGGTTCTTGAGGTAGTACTGGTTGGAGGGGGAGTACCACCAGTTGGTCGCCTGCATTGGTGCAATGGTGGATTGGGACAGACAGGCAAATCTTGTGGCACCTCATGAGTTGACTCGGCGGTTCTTGAGGTAGTACTGGTTGGAGGGGGAGTACCACCAGTTGGTCGCCTGCATTGGTGCAATGGTGGATTGGGACAGACAGGCAAATCTTGTGGCACCTCATGAGTTGACTCGGCGGTTCTTGAGGTAGTACTGGTTGGAGGGGGAGTACCACCAGTTGGTCGCCTGCAAGAATGCCATGGTGGGTTGGTTGGGACAGTGAAATTTGACTCAAAAGCTAAGACTTTCTCTTGCACCATACGGTATGAGTTCAGTTCAAGCAGGCTGCCTGGAAAATGGTCACAGTGGTCTACTCCCCAAAGGCAGCTTGCCTGGAAAATGATGATATCAGCGAGTGGCAGGAGATCCACGACGAGCGGATCCAATTGGTCCAGATCTATGCGTCGCGACTGCTGATTGGCCATCGTCTCAATCCTCTCCACCATATCAGCGCTCCTTGCAATCCCCTCAGCCGTTCCATTCCTATCCGTGCTCCTCCCTCCAACTGACTCCAGGCTCTCGGGTTGTTGCGACAGCGCCTTGATGTCTTGAGCGTTGGGTTGGCCCTCCAGGGAAGTTGCGTTGTTGAGGTGCGTTGAAAACACCGACACGAACCGGATGTTGTAGCGAGGGATCTAGTAACGGGGATGGCGGGCAGGGTGGGGGGGGAATTAGGGCGTGAAGAACGGGGCTGGTGCGGAGCGTGGTTGGGATGGGAGGGTGGTCTGGAGGGTGGTTGAGGGGGTGCAGAATCAATCAGGAATGAGGTGTCAAAATCAAGTTCCTCAAACATGCATAGCAAACAGCGTGACACACTCACCCATGTCCGTGTCAGCTCGGTCTTTCCACTTCCAAAGCGGAACGTCTTTATGGATCGGGGCATGGCAGCAGCATGCAGCGTGCACTTGACACCCTCACTCACCCACCAATGCCTCTCACACACCCGCACTCACAAGCACACGCGCTCATGCACCCATGTCCCTGCAAGCTCGGTCCTTCCACTGGCGAAGCACAACGTCTTGATGGATCGGGGCGTGGCAACGTGGAGTGTGCATTTGACACCCTCACTCACTCTACCAACAATGCCCCTGAAACACCCTCACAAATCAATGCCTCTGACACACAACCACTCTCCCACCTAAGCCTCTCAGACAAACTCATTCAGAAGCACACTCACTGACACGTCCCTGCGAGCTCTGTCTTTCTGCTAGCAAGGCATAATATGTACTGGAATGGAGCAGGCCAGTGCAGCATGCAGCGTGCATTTGACACACTCACTCACCCACGTCCCTGCGAGCTCTGTCTTTCCACTAGCGAGGCGGAATGACTTCAGGGATCGGGCCGTGGCAGCATGCAGCGTGCACTGGACACCCTCCCTCACCCATTAGTGCCTCTCACACTCACCAACTCACTCACTCACCCACGTCCCTGCGAGCTCTGTTTTTCCGCTGGCAAGGCGGAACGTTTTAATGGAGCGGGGAGTGGCAGCATGCAGCGTGCACTTGATTGAATCCGCGAGGTTCTTGGAGACCGAATCCCCCAGCACCACCACCAGCTTGCTCTTCAACTGCTGCACGAGACGAGCCGGGGTGAGGCGCTGTATTGCGCACCCAATGGGCTGCAAAGGAGTGGACAGGGGTGCAGATGGGTTAGTTCCTTCGCAGAATTGGAAAGGTTTTTTGAGACCGAGTCCCCTAGCAGCACCACCAGCTTGTTCCTGAGCTGCTGCATGAGACGAGCCGGGGTTAACTGTTGCACCGCACCGCGCACCCAAAGGGCTGTCCGGGAGTGCAGATGGGTACAGATGGTTGATCCCCTATACAGAGTTTGGTCAGGTTCTTGGGGACAGAATTGCAGCACCACCACTAGCTTGCTCCTGAGCGAGGCGAGCCGGGGTAAACTGTTGTACTGTTCACCCGAAAGGGCTGGCTTGGATTGACTTGCGGAAGAATTGGGAGGGGGGGCCGAGAAAGAGTGAAGGTGGGGTGAGGCAAAAGGGGGATTAACGAGGGGGGGGGAGAGAGCAGTGAGGTTGACACGGAATCCCCCCGCAGCAGCATTGGCACCCTGAGATGAGAAGGGGTGGGGTGAGGCGCTGCTGCAGCAGGGCGGGGGGAAGTGGGGTGCTCCTCAAATGTGTGGCGGTGCTGAGTGTGGGGCTCTGTCGGTGTTCGTCCCACCAGACGAGAAGGGTTCAGGTGATGTAGTGCTGCCGCTTCTGGCACTCTTGCCGCCAGTCTTGTTGTTGCTGGCGCTGCTGCTGGCGCTCTGCTGCGGCAGCGACTCACCCGCCAAGACAAGCCCGCACGCCTCGGCTGTCGCTGCGATGAGCCACGTGGACCAGTCTCGGCTGGCAGTCCAGTCACCCAGATGCACCCGCCATTGCGGCTTCTAGCAATACAAAGTCCGCCCGCCCTGGCTGCAGCTGCTGTTACGAGTTAAGCCCCTCTCCACCACTGCAGATTCTGATACCAAAGTCCGTCCGCCCCTGCTCTAGTTGCTGTTCTGTTTTACTGCTGATTATCCAAGACCCAACTCACCAGCCACTGCAGCTTCTGATATCAAAGCCGAAGTTCGTCCTCCCCTGCCGCTGTTTTCAGCCAGTCCCTGCTCAGCCTGCCCATTCACTCACCCTATCTCACCCGCCATACTATCATGTTATACACAAGGCCCGACTCACCAGCCACTGCAGCTTCTGGTAGTCGAAGTTCGTCCGCCCCTTCTGTCCCTGCTGTTACCAATTCACCATCCAGCTCATGAGAACAACCCAAGACGTGACTTACCCACCACTGTAGCTTCTGGTAGTCGAAGTTCGTCCGCCCCTGCCACTGCTTTAAGTCAGTCTCTGCTCAGCCTACCCATTCACTCACCCTCACCCGCCATACTATCATGTTATGCACAAAAACCCTACTTACCCACCACTGCAGCTTCTGGTAATCGAAGTTCGTCCGCCCCTGCCGCCGGCAGTTGTGCGACGACCGGATGAACGGACACGATGCGCCGTTGTACCTCGGAAGCCTCCTGGAAGGCACCCACATTCCGCGGGAAATGCTGCAGTTCCATGCGCGCTGGGGAGGCTTGGGGGGCGTTGCTGGGGAGTGGGGTAGGGGGAGGGGTAGCGGTTGAGAAGGGGGGAGGGGGAGAGGAAGAGCGGGAGGGGGGTTGGGGGAATGGGGGTGTGGGGAGAGGGGAGGGGAGGGAGGAGTGGAAAGAAGGGGGAGAGGGGGGGCGGGGGAAGAAGGTATGAAGATGGAAAGAGCAGGGGAGGGATGGGGGGCAGAGGAGGGGAGGGGGGAAGAGCGGGAGTGGGCGGCAGAATGGGGGAGGAGGAGAGGGAGAGGAGTTTTTTTGCGGCACCTCAAATAAGGAGCGCCTGGAAGGCTTATGGTTGCTCGTTGGGTGTGGGGGAGAAAGGGAAGAGTAGGGACAAGGCTTTGTTTTGCTTCGTTCTGTTTGGCTCGACGCAATGTTCGGCGATAATTGCTTCCGGAAGATTTCGAATGCGAGGCTACTCACTGGAGCCTGACTGGTATCCTGCGCGATTCCCGCCGTCAACTGCGCCGCGAGACCCGCTCAGCAGGGCGGCAGTCATCAGGCACGACACCAGAAGATGCGTCGACCACAACTTATGGGACCCTCGCCACTGGTGCTTCATCCATGACCGTTGATTGTGCTCTTGCCGCTGCTGCGCTATCGATTCTATCACACCCGTGCCCAGGAGTCGCATGGTCGTGCAATATAACGCGTGAATATGCAGTATCAGTATCCGGATGTGGTTTTGAAGGCCCTTCCAGAGTCGAATCCAGGCGTACGCAGTATCCGAAGTCCGTGAAATCTAGCGTGGCGATTCAATCAATGCAAGTCGAGCTATTGCTACAAAGCGAGTCGGTTCCTAGCGGGGACGAGCGATACCGGAGGTGAAACTGCTGCAGCGCGCGGCGAGGGCGACGAATGCATCATGTAACGCCTACTGCGACGACGGATGACGGCGACAGAAGAGTGAGGACATATTAGCGACCCGCATCGCATCGCAATGTGCGCAAGGGCCTGGTGGAGCCAGGGGAGAGATGAACGAGCGAAAATGGGTTACGGAGACAAACAGGGGTTCTGGGGCGAATCGAGTTATCAGGAGCAACCATGGATTCTTTGAGACGAGGGAGTCCGCTTCCCGCCGACCATGTACGTTGCAGGGGCATTTGATCTCGAAGTCCAGAAGATGAACCAGAGAAACTTCAGGACGTGTTTGTTTCTGAAGAGTCCCATGCGAGTCATGGGAGAGATGAACTGTGCTGAGTGCAAACGAAAATTGAATGCTGGAATATAGTTTCGTTGCTGCTGGTAGCCACACTCGCGAACTAGCTTCGGGTTGCGGGTGTCTGGAAAAGCCGATGTGCAGAACGCGTTCCGAGGGTCCTTTTCCTCATTCAAGGGCGGCGGAAGTGGCGAGGCGCGATGTCGGCTATTCGGGGTCTTGTGTGGTATGATTTACTGTACACAATTCCGACTCGAGAAGTGCCTGTAAAGTGGATGCGATAGAGTTAGCTGCGATATTGCGCAAGCAACTGGTTCGTCCTAACAGCTACAAAACGTTACAACGGCACACGATTTAACAGACCAACTAAACCAGCAAGCACATCTGTGCACTCTCTCGAGTTATCAATTGTATTTCCTCAAAATGGTGCAGGAAAAACAAACACAATACTAACCAGTGGTTTGTACAAACAGCTGGCTCGACCTAACAAAAGGCAACTCAAGAAATCATTAAAGGCCCTTCTCTTGGCGAATCAAAGGCACGCAATGCTATTCAGACTCAAGCAACGAATCACTGAGGTGGCATCCCTTGCTGCTGCCACATCTGTTGAGGCATTTGCTGCATGTAACCCATCCCAGCCATGGCATTTGCAGCCCGCTGTTGCTGCTGCTGATGGGCAGCCTGAGCCTGCTGTTGTTGCTGTTGCTGTTGCTGCTGCTGCTGCTGCTGCTGCTGCTGTTGCTGTTGCTGTTGCTGTTGCTGCTGTTGCTGCTGCTGTTGCTGCTGCTGCTGCTGGCCGTACAGGGAAGGATCCATTCCCATAGCATGCCTGTTGACCAGCATCTGATGCTGTGCCATAATGGCTGCAGTAGGCTGCTGCATGGTGGCCGCGGTTGGTGCAGCAGTCTGTGGCATATAATACATGCCACCAAACGGTAGATCTGCTGCGCCAGGCATACCTACAGGTGGGCGCGGGACGGCGCCCAAAGCGCTGGCTGCTGCACCAGGCCCGACCCCAACGGCTCCCACTACGCCTCCCTCTTCACGCAACTCATCACGAGGGACAATATCTACCAGGAAGTCGAAAATGTCCGTCCGCGTTATAGCGCCAGCAATGTCATTCTTCTGCAGGGTGCGACGCTTGTTCTCTTCGGTGTGAATCCAGGAACGCAGGGTGAGCTCCAAAATAAACATTTCGCAAGCCTTCGCAAAGACCACAGGAGCTTCTGCACTTATCATGCGAACGTCTTCGTCAGCCTTCATGATCTTCTTGATACGAGCGAGCGGAAGCTGATGGTTCTTAAAATCATTTGCGTGCTCCACGTCACGCATCTGCTGCTGCCAGAAGCTCTGCAGCTGCTGCTGGTGTTGCTGCTGAAGGTGCTGATATTGCAACTGCTGCTGTAGCGCCTGGGGCTGGTACCCTGGTGCACCAGCCGGTAGCGACCCCACTTGAGCAGCAGGCACGGATCCAGCAGCACCGGCTGCTGAAGCCGGGTTTGTCTGATACTGTGCCATCATGTGAGGAGACATTGTAGGTTGACCCATCGCGGCAGCATAGGCCATCTGGCCTGGCTGACCGGGAATATTTATCATACCAGGCTGCTGCGCCATGATGCGAGACCTTTACTGCCCGACCACCGCACCGTAGTGGAACAACCTCGTTGACTTGAATGCCTGCTTGGGTGGCGAATGACCTGCCAAAATAAACAAGGACACGGATCGTAGAGTTAAGCAACAATAGAACCGAAGGATGTCCAAAATATTTACTCAACGGTTGTACGGATGGAATGTCGCTGAACCGCGTCGCCTAACAGAGGACAATAATATTATCATATCAACCATGTACGGGCCGGGTGTGAAAAGTGGTCACGCAGACTAGGCACAACTGCAGGACCAAACAGATATTGCGGCGACGTGAGGTAAGGTGCATCGATAAACCAATAGTACAGGAGAACTAGAGTAACGGCTGCCAGACTAAATATATAGTTAGCCAAATCTAGGCATCGTAACTGGTGCTAAAACGTAGTGAAATCATGGGGGAACCGAAACGAGTGGTAGTGCGTACCTCTTGGGAGAGCAACGAATCAGATTGAACTGGGAAACTCTGAACTGGGAGAGGCGAATGGAGGGCGTCCAAGTTTTGCAGGACGGTGAGATGCAAGCTAGGGAGATAAACGGACGAGTGAGATGCGGCGACTGGCGAACGATCAATGGCGTTTTGAGCCTAGAAGCAGGGAGCGGTTGAGCGTGAAGCAATGGATGAGGAGGGACTGGTGGGACGGACGGACGGATGAAGGGGAGAAACCAGACCAGCAGGTTTGGAAACCCCAGGTGCTCTTTTTTGCAACAGTTAGGCTGGACGAAGCAGCCAGATCTCAGAGTCGAGCCTAGCGAAGTAACCGATGAGCCGTTGGATTGGAATAGATCCATGAAAGGCTTTGAAACCCTAGCTCAGGTACCTGGCCGTTTGAACTTCTAAAACGGGTACAGCCATTCCTCCAGTCAAGCAATCAGACTAGTGTTCCCTTGTATATATGCATCTAGTGGATCCGAGAGACTTTAAATTGTTTTTGTATTGTAAGAAGCTGCAATGATGCACAGCTTGTTATTCCTTCTACAGGGCCGGCCTGCAAGGAGAACAGCGGTCACAGGGGAGAATCTACATTTTGGCATTAGGATTGAAAGATCATTGGTCTCAAGTAGTTTCTTGCTTCAGTCGGTCCATTCATCGCAGCATCCCGACTGTAAGCCAGTTCCTTTTGCCATCTGTCTTTCGCCCGTTCCAGCACGGCCTCTGCATATCCCGACCAGTGAGCCGCTGCACGTTCCGTCGTTACTCCTCACTTTTTCCCAAGCTGAGTTTCTGTCGTCATTGCTATCGACTTCAGGATTTAGCCGATTCGTTTCCTTGAGAGATTCGGTTCAGACATTCTAGATCCCGCGGCTGGCGTCATCATGACGTCTTCATCACCCCCCCGGCAGCCAGAATCCTCGTTAGATTCACCTTTGCCTGACGTCACTCGGCTGAGTCTCACACGAAGCGGCAGCGGCGGGATGAGCGGCAGAAGCGGAGGACACGTGTCGTCGTTTCGTTCGCTAAAGCCCCTGGATTTGAGGAGCGAGGAGTCGCGGAAAGCGGCGATCCCGCTGGGGCCGGAGGGCGCGGTGATGCACGGGCGGCTCGACAACGGCGTGACGTACTACGTGCGCCGCAACGCCAAGCCGCAGCACCGCGCAGCGCTGGCGCTGGCGATCCGCGTGGGGTGAGGATGGGAGGAGCATGGGGGATCAGGGGGGAAGGAGGTTGACGGGGGAGAGCGGGTGAGGTGGGAGAGTGGGTGGGAAGGAACAGCAGACTTGAACAATTCCCAAACGCGGTTTTGCCCCTTTCTTTCTCCCCATCTCTCTCCCGCCTCCCGCTATCCACCATCCACCATCCGCCATCCCGCCTTCCGTCAATCCGCCATCCGTCAATCCGTCATCCCGCATCCGCAATCCCCAATTGGCCTTCCCCCATTCGCCTTCCCCCATTCGCCTTCCCCCATCCGCCTTCCCCCATTCGCCATTCCGCAATCCGCCGTCTCGCATCCGCCATCACCCATCCGCCATATCCCATTCCCCTTTCCCCATTCGCCTTCCCCCATCCGCCTCCTCCTATTCGCCATCCCGCAATCCGCCATCCCCCATCCGCCTTCCCGCTCCGCGTTCCCCCCTCTGCTATCCGCCACCCCCCTTCCCCCATCTGCCTTCCCCATTCCGCCAGCTCCCTGGCGGAGGAGGAGGCGGAGAGGGGAGTGGCGCACGTGCTGGAGCACGTGGCCTTCCCCGCCACGCGCCTCCACAGCAACCACCACGTCGTGCTTGCAAAGAACACAGTCGAATTCTCTCCTAAACCCTCCCATTTCTCCCACCTCGCTCCCGCTTCCCTCGCCATCCGCCATCCGCCATCCGCCTTCCCCCGCCCGCCATCCGCCTTCCCCCATCCGCCATCCGCGGCCCTGCAGATCTCTAGCTGAGGAGGAGGCAGAACGAGGAGTGGCGCACATTCTGGAGCACCTAGCCTTCAGCGCAACGAGGCGCTACAGCAACCACGACATCGTGCGCTTCCTCGAGAGCATCGGCGCCGAGTTCGGCGCGTGCCAGAACGCGTACACGTCAGCAGACGAGACGGTGTTTGAGCTGCAGCTGCCCGTGGATAAGCCCGAGCTGCTGCCGCACGCCATCTCCATCCTTGCTGACTTTGCCAGCGAGGTGAGCAGGGGGAGTGGGTTTGTGCAATGGGATGGGATGGGAGTTGGGGTGTCTCTCTCGAGCTGCAGTGCCGTGCAGCTGCAGGTGGATAGGCCTGAGCTGCTGCCGCACGCCGTGCCCATGCTTGCTGACTTTGACAGTAAGGCGAGGCCAATCCCGAGATCTGCAAATTAAACATTTCTAAAGTCCTGGTCGGTGCCCAAGGCTGTGCTCGCCGTTGATAAACCCGAGGTGCTGCCTTCATCCATCAATCCCTGAGTCACTGTTTTGGGAAATAATGTATGGCCTCTCCTGTGTGCCTTTCTGTGTGCGCCCTCCCCCGTGTGTGTGGGGGGGTGCAGATCCGAGTATCGGAGGAGGATGTGGAGAAGGAGAGGGGAGCGGTGCTGGAGGAGTGGCGGGAGAGGAGAAACGCCATGGGGCGCATGCAGGACGCACACTGGCAGCTGCTCATGCACGGCAGCAAGGTGAGGGCAGGGCCATCTGCGGCGTAAGGTTTTGGGTTCTGGCTTGAGGGGTTCTGGCTTGAGGTTACTGGGCCAGGGCAGGGGTTAGGGTTCATGGGTAGGGGTGGGAGAGGAGGAACGCCATGGGGCGCATCCATGCAGGACGTGCACTGGCAACTGCTCATGCGAGGCAGCAAGGTGATGGCAGAGCTGGACAGGGTTGGGGTTTAGGGTCATTGGTTTGGGCTTAATGTTTATGGGTATGGGCTTAATGTTTATGGGTATGGGCTTAATGTTTATGGGTATGGGCTTAATGTTTATGGGTATGGGCTTAATGTTTATGGGTATGGGCTTAATGTTTATGGGTATGGGCTTAATGTTTATGGGTATGGGCTTAATGTTTATGGGTATGGGAGGTAGAGGAGGAACGGCCTGGGGCGCATGCAGGGCAGGACGCACACTGGCAGCTGCTCATGCAAGGCAGCAAGGTGAGGGCCGTTCATAAGGTAGGGTTTGGGGTTTCTGGTTTGGAGTTACGTCGATCCCGGTTTTGGGGGTTAGAGCTTCTGGTTTCGGATGCACACCCTCAGCTAGGGCAGCATACGAGTTCTATCGGTTGGGGTTTAAGGTTCTGGTTCGAGGTTTATGCACAACTTGGCCGCTTGGCGTGTTTTGTACACTCCTGATGCAGATTTATTCGCTTCTCGTTCGCCTGCCCTTCCCTCCCAGCCCCACCCGCAAGCTTGAACCTTTTCTGAATCCCCCTCTCCCGAATGCACCTCTATAAACAAGCATCTTTGAATGCACCTCCGCCGATTGCACCTAAACTTTATGCACTTCGTTCAATCTACCTCCTTCAATCCACCTCCTCTGAATGCACCTCCCACAGTACGCGGAGCGCCTGCCCATCGGGCTGGAATCAGTGATTCGCGGCGTGCCAGCAGCCGCTGTGAAGCGCTTCTACCACACGTGGTACCACCCCGCTAACATGGCCGTGGTTGCTGTGGGGGACTTTCCTGACGCTCAGGTGTGCTGTTAAGGCATGGGGTATGGGGCATGTGGGGCATGTGGGGCATGTGGGGCCTGTGACTTTCGCGATGCTCAGGTCTGTGTGTCAACATGACATGTGGGGCATGCCGCATGTGGCATATGTGGGGCATGGGGCAAACGTGGGGTGTGGGGCTAGTTCTTCCACCACACGTAATACCACCCGGCTGTTGTGAGTCAATAGCACATGGGGCATGTGGCTAGCACTCAAGGGCCAATGCGCTTCGCTTTCACCACACTGTGGAACCACCCCGCTATCGTGGCTGTCTGTCATACTGTGGTGGATTTCCCACGTGTGGTAGAAGCAACCACCCCGCTATCGTGGCTGGCTGTAGTTGCTGTGGGGGACTTCCCTGACGCTCAGGTGGGTTGTGTTGTGGCATGGGTCGTGTGGGGGGCGTAGGGCTAGTGCCTAGTGCCAGCAGGTGCGGTGAAGCGCTTCAACTAGACGTGGTACCACCTTTTTAACATGGCCGTGGTCGCGGTGGGGGGCTTTTCCAATGCTCAGATGGGTTAAGATGGCATGTGGGGCATGGGGCTAGCAGGACTGACTGGGCTCACTTTCACCACACGTGGTACCACCGGGGACTTTTCCTATCACTATCCCTCCCTTCTTCCCCACTCCCCATACCCCTTCTGCCCCTCCTCTCCCTTTCATTCCCCCTTCTTCCCCATCCATTCCCCCGTCACTCCCCTTTTTCTCCCTCTTCCTTGCCCCCCCCCCACACCAACCAGGCGGTGGTGGCGCTCATAGCAGAGCACTTTGCCGCCAAGCTGCCGCTCTGCCCCTCGGCGCTCTCAGCAGTGCCCGAGGAGCCTTTTCATCCGCACTCGCAACCGCGCTTCTCTGTCTTCGTCGAACGTGAGGCTGGCGGGGTGAGTTGAGGTTCGAGTAGCGTGCACAGTGTGCAATGCAGTGTGGGTGGGTTTGGATGCTGGTGGGTATGAAGAGGTAGTGATCGGGCCTGCCTGGTGCCCCTGCCCCAGCAGCCCTTCCACCCGCACCCCCCACCGCGCTTCTCCGTGTTTGTTGGATGGGAGACTGGTGGGGTGAGTCTGGGAGGGCCACGCGCGAGTATGGATGGAGGTGCCAGGGTTGGTGTGTGGTGTGGAGTGGGGAACTGCAGGAAGGAAGAGTGGTGCGTGTGCGATGTGCGCCCGCAAGTGTGTGTGTGTGTGAGGGGGGGGGGAGTGTGGGTGTGTGTGTGTGTGAGTGTGTGTGTGTGTGTGTGTGTGCGCGCGCACGCACGTGCGCACATGCGCGCGTGTCAGTAGGCCCGCCCTCTGGTACAAGAGCAGCCCGTCCACCTGCACTCCCTCCCGCACTTCTCTGTATTCCTTGAGCCAGAGGCTGGCGGGGTGAGCCTGGGATGGGAGTAGCAATGGGAGGTGGGAGGTGCCTGTCAGGGTGTGAGTTTGTGGGGAAGAGCGGAGTGGGCACCGCGAGTGGGCACCGAAGGGTGCTTCTGGGGCGAGGCACAGGGGCGAAGGGCTCAGGGCGTTGGGTAAAGGGGCAGGGATTTGAGATGGTGGGGGGTGTGATGGTGGAATGGGAAGTTGTTGGAGATGGTCGAGGCTGGGCAAGGCAAGCACGGCATAACGGGGCAGGAAGGCACACTCTGGTGCTGCTGCTGCCCCTCCTTAGTGCTTCCCTGTATTAACTGCACTTGGTGACATTCTCTTGAAACACCAAGATCAGCTTTCCTGCTCTTGAAGCCGCTATCCCCATCCTCTCCCTGCCCAGTCAGCTACTCCCGCCGCTCACCTCACTTCTCCCCTATCCTTGCATCACCCTCTGCTTGTCGCCCCCCAAGGCGCCCATCCACGCCATGGGGACGCCCTGGGACTACAGGCACTACCTGATGGGGGAGCTACTCTCACCACTCGCCTCTCATCTTGCCCCTCTTCTGTCTCTTCCCTGATTTCCTGTTCCTCCCACCGTCCCCCTTCCCAGTCAGCAGTGATGGTGACATGCAAGGCGCCCGTGCACGCCATGGTGACGCCAATGGACTACAGGCACTACCTGGTGGAGGAGCTATTTCCACCGCTCACCACCTAACCCCACTCCTCCTCTACTCCTCCATTACCCTCTCCTCTCCAATCCGTCACCTCCCCCCCCTTCCCAGTCAGCAGTGATGGTGACATGCAAGGCGCCAGTGCAAGCCATGGTGACCCCCATGGACTATAGGCAGTATCTGGTGGAGGAGCTATTCCAGGCCGCCCTCTCGCACCGCCTCTTCCTGCTCTCCCGCCGCCCCAACCCGCCCTTTTACGCCGCTGCCGCCACGGTGGAGGCGCTCGTGAAGTCCACGCGCTCGTTCTCCCTCAGCGCCAGCTGCCAGGACAAGGGCACGCTCAAGGCACTGGAGGCTCTGTGGATGGAGGTGCGTGGGGGGTGTGTGGTTGCTCGCTTGTTGGTTGGGAGTTCCTTCCTCCTCGCTGGTCACTGCGAGGGCCCCTGGTCCAGGATTTAAGCTGACGCTCATTCTGAGCCCAGCTGGAGGTGACGAGGAGTCGTCAGGAGGTGACGCAGCCCCAGAGTTCCTTCCTTGTTCTCACCTCCTGAAGACGCCTCGTCTGCTCCCTCTCTGTTCGCTCTTTTCCCTCCTCCACTTCTCCCAAGGTCGCGCGAGTGCAAGTGCACGGCATCTCCGATCGCGAGTTGGCGATGGCGCGCGTGCAGTGCCTGGCGGACGTGGAGTCGGCCTACGTGGAGAGCAAAGGGAGCAGACTTTCCCTATCCCTCCATCTCCCCCACTCCCTTCCTCCCTTCCTCCCATCCCCCACCCCCAGGTCGCGCGGGTGCAAGTGCACGGCATATCAGACAGGGAGCTGGCGATGGCGCGCGTGCAGTGTCTGGCGGACGTGGAGTCGGCATACGTGGAGAGGGAGCAGACGTACAGCGAGGCTCTCCGGGAGGAGTACCTGGCGCACTTCCTCAAGGACGAGCCCTCGCCCGGCATTGAGTACGAAGCCAGACTCGCCAAGGCGCTGCTGCCAGGTATGTTGTGGGCGTGTGGGTGGGCTTGAATCAGACGTACAGCGAGGCGCTGAGAGAGGAGTACCTGGCGCACTTCCTGAAAGACGAGCCCTCGCCCGGCACTGAGTACGAGGCACGACTCGCCAAGGCACTGCTGCCAGGTGCGCTTGGGGCTGCTGGCAGGTATGGTGCGGTTGTGTGGGGGTTAACCAGGTGTGCTGGCAGCAGCACTGGCGTCACACACATCCCCCAGCAGCAGTTGCGAAGACCGTGGACGCTCCCTCTCAGCTTCTCCTCTCCTCCACCCCTTCGTCTCTCCTTTCCTCCTCCTTCTGCCCCTCGCTTCGCTGTCACCCCCCCCTTCCTTACCTTTTTGTCCCCAGGCATCACAGCAGCGAGGGTGAATGCGGTGGCATCAGAGATATCTCCCTGCAACAGCTGCGTGGTCACGATTGGGAGGCCAAGGTTCAGGCCGCCCTCTCTTTACTCCAACCCGCTTCCCTTTGGTCTCCCCCTCCCGCCCCCCTCACTCCCCAGGCATCACAGCAGCAGAGGTGGCAGCGGTGGCGTCAGAAATCTCCCCCAGCAGCAGCTGCGTGGTGAAGATCGTGGAGGCCAAGGCGCAGGCCACCCTCTCTTTACTCCAACCCGCTTTCCTCTGGTCTCCCCCTCCCGCCCCCCTCACTCCCCAGGCATCACAGCAGCAGAAGTGGCAGCGGTGGCGTCGGAAATCTCACCCAGCAGCAGCTGCGTGGTGAAGATCGTGGAGGCCAAGGCGCAGGCCACCGTGGAGGCGATTCAAGGCGTCATCGCCCGCGTGATGCGCGCTAAAGACGCCACTGTGGCTGCCATGCAGGCTGACGCGGCGAAGAGGGTAGCCCTGGAGGCTGAGGAGGCTGGGAGAGTTGCTCTGGAGGCTGCTGATGCTGCTGCCAGGGAGAAGGATGGGGAGGAGTCGGCAGGCGTGGTGGAGAGTGGTGGGGAGGAAGGGGAGAAGGAGGGAGGAGGTGAAGAGGGGAAGGGTGTAGGGATAGGAGAGGGAGGAGGAGAGGAGAATGGCGGTTTGGAGGGTGGGGGTGGGAGTGAAGGGGGAGGAAAAGGGGCAGAAGCAACAGCAACAACAGCAGCAGTAGGAACAGCAACAGCAGCATCTGAGGGTGCAGCAGCGGGGACTGCAGCAGCAGCTGCAGCGGGGGATGAAGCAGCAGCAGCAGCAGCGGGGGGGGGTGAGGGTGAAGAGGCGGTGGAGCTGATAAAGCCGTGGACGCTGGACGACATTCCCGAGAGCATCGTGCAGACACCGCCTGTACCAGGGTGAGTGGCGGGCCGTGGCGGGGTGGGTGACAGGCAGTGGCGGGGTGGGTGGGTGGCCGGCAGTGGCAGGTAGGGTGATTGAGAATGAGTGGTGCAATGATGATTGAGCAGAGAGCCGTTCAACGCCAGGGTGACGCGCCCTGGTTTTTCACCAAGACGTTACTTAGGGCTAGCGATCATGGCATGCGGCGGTGGTTGGTTGGAGCATGCACGCAGCATGGAGATGAAGCGAGATAGAGGCCATGTGCGCCGAAATGATTGTCTCTCTGGGCCGTGCCTCCCCTGCTTCCACTCCCTGCTCCTCTTTGCCTTCCCTTCCTTCCCTTCCTTCCCTATTGTCTCCTGCAGGGAGGTGGAGGAGCAGAGGGAGTATCCGGGTGTGGGAGTGACGGAGCTGCGGTTATCCAACGGCATGCGCGTGGCGGTCAAATGCACCGACTTCCTTGACGACCAGGTGAGGGGGACCACCGTTTACAGTGGTTGACTGGCGTGTTAGAAACACCAACTGCCACCGTCGACCGTTGACTGTCAACCGTTGCAAGGTGAAGCATCCACCATTCATTGGTGATGACTCGATGCATGTGGAGAAGGCTCTGTACTGTGTGCAATGCTTCAACCTGGGGTGTGTTCACGAGTTGCGGAATTTGGACCCGGTGTCAGCCTCTGATGACACAAAGTGGGGCGCATGCGGCCTCGTGTCATGTGCTGAGGTCGCCGACTGTGCTGTGCCGTGCCGTGCCGTGCCGTGCCGTGCCGTGCCGTGCCGTGCCGTGCCGTGCGTCGCATGGTGCCGTGCGTCGCATGGTGCCGTGCGTCGCATGGTGCCGTGCCTCGCATGGTGCCGTGCCTCGCATGGTGCCGTGCCTCGCATGATGCCGTGCCTCGCATGGTGCCATGCCATAGCCTGTGGCTCCAGTGGTCATTGCTGCTGCTGTTGCTGCTGTGCGCCCTCTGCCTGCTGCTGGTTGCTGCTTGTGTGGGTCTGGGGGAGTGGTGGGTAGAATGGAGGCTGAGAGGCGGATGAGGTGGAGGGAAGAAGTGCTGAGGAGAATGAAGGGCGGGAGGAGCGAAAGGAAGGTTGAGAGGAGGGGAGGAAGCGAGAGGAGAGACGTGAGGCAGAGGAAGGAGACGGTTACAGACTGGCGTGGGTTGGTGAGAGGGCGATGAAGGAGGATATGTAGGGCGTGCGGAAGGAAAAAGGCTATGGGGAGGAGATGGGCCCATGCCCGGTGCTCCGCGTTGAGATGGGGCCGCCTTTGATCCGCAAGCTGAGGCGCCGCTGTTGCCACTCTAACTGCTCTAGCCGCTTTAACCATGGTAGACACTCCAGCCGGCTCACCTGCACACCTCCCCTCCCCTCTTGCTGTGTGGGGCTGGTGGGGGCAGAGGCGGGCTCAGCACGAGAAAGAAGAGGACGAGGAGGGGCGAGGGGAGGGGCAACAGGAAATGCAAGCGGAGGGGCAGGGGATGGAGGGAGAGAGAGAAGGCGTGGAGGAGGGAGGGGTGCGAGCAGGGGAGGGCGGGCCGTGTGTGTGCTTGTGCAAGGAGTGCTTGCACTGGCGGCGAGACTGCATGTGCGTGGAGCCATTGGGCCTCCCTTCCCTTGGGCCCGAGCAGGAGCAGCTGCAGCAGCAGCAGCGGGGTGTGTCCCCCTGGCAGGTGCAGGTGGTGCATTGCCTGCAGCAGCTGCGGTGTGTGGGCTGTGAGGCAGGCGGGGGAGGGAGTGGGATCAGATGGGATGCATTGGAAGCAAAGACAGAGGGGCCAGGGGCGAGGAGGGAGGGGCGGAAGGGTGGAGGAGGAAGGGAGGAGAGAGGAGACGGAGGAGTGCTGTGCGGTGATGAGGTGTGCGCTGTGGAGTGCAGTCTGTGGGGCTTAGAGGCAGCACTGCAGAGGGCAGAGAGGGAGAGCAGCGAGTGTAGAGCAGAGAGAGAGAGTCAGTCGTTGCTCCGTGCTTCGGCCAATCAGCTACTCCTGCTGGCGGCCGGGAGTGAGCTGGAAAGGCTGTTGCTGGCGTGGCTTGATCGGCCAATGCTGCCTGAAGTTGGTACCTTGTCAGTGCCAGTGTCTGTGATCAGGCTGCTGACTCAGATCGTGCTGTTGCTGATGAGGCAAGGAAGGGCTGGTGCTACTGGTGCTGCTGCTGCTTCTTCTGGTGCTGGTGGTATAAATGTGCAGGGTTGCAGAAGCACAGATGCGTGCACATGTGAGAGCAGATGTTTATGTGTGGGATCGTGGATCAAGCATGGAAGAGGGTTGGGACGCATGGCAGCATCCGCACCGGAGGCATCTGGGAGCCATCCTCCCTCCGCTATAGCTGCTTTCGCCTCCCTTGAGAAGTCCGCTGCTGCAAGAGCATCATGTGTAGCGACTGCATCTGTTGCAGCAAGTGCCAGTGCACACGCCGTGGCATTCTTCCTTGCCTGCCTTTCCTCCATCCCTCCCCCACCTGCAACCACCGATGCCACGGCTGCCACCACCACGCCACCTGCTGCCGACTCTGTCCTTCGCCCTCTCCCCTGGTGCATCACGGAGCAGTTACTGCACTCCGCTACAGTCACACTCAACACACTCAACCCTCGCAAGCCTCCCACCCCTGAGTCTCATGCCGCCAGCCAGCTCCTCCTCTCTCCCCTCCTCTCGCGCGCTGCCCTCGCCCCCCTCACCCTGTCCCGCCACCCCTCCCACCGCGTGCGCCTGCGCCTTTGTGACCTCTCCCTCGCCCTCGCCCGCCTGCTGGCAGAGGCCGGATTGCGGGAGAGGTGGCGGGTGGGGAGGAAAGGAGAGAGGGTGGTAGAAGGGAAAGGGGGAGTTGAAGTGAAGGGGAAGGAAGGGGCAGTAGGAGGGGTTGGAGGAGCTAGAGGGAAAGGAGGAGAGGACAGGAGCAGGGAAGCAGAATTTCTGCCTTTGCCCCGCCCCTCCACCTCCCTTGTCTCTGCATACGCCCGCCTCCTCTCATCCGCCCTCTATTCCGCAGCCAATGACAGCGTGCCATCTGTCCGCGCTGCAGCTCTGGGGGCCTTGGGGGAGGTACCCTGGCTGGTGGTGGCGGGGGAATGGGGAGGAGGAGCGGGGGAGGAAAGAAGGGGAGAGGACAGGGCGGAGGAGATTCAGGGGCAGCTGGGTGGAGAGGCGATGCGAGGGCCATGTGGAACGGGGGAGGCGGATCGGAGCAGGGCTGTGGCGGACGGGAGCGATGAGAGCCGTGAGGGTGATGAGGGCGGTGTGCTGCTGATAGTGGTGGCAGGCATGGTGCAGCGTGCATGTGAGGCCATGGAGGACGACTGTGAGCACGTGCGCCTGCACGCCGTGCGCCTGGTGGGACACGTGGTGGCGTGGGTGCGGCGGGAGGGAGTGGCGTTGCTGCTGCGGGGGGAGGCAAGGGGAAGGGAGAGAGGGGGTGAAGGTGTTGGTAAGCAATTGGAACGAGGCACACGTGTCCCTGGGACTGCCCACCAGCACGAGCAGCAGCAGCAGCAGCAGGCAGTGACATGGCAAGCAGTGTCAGACATCACATTCCTCTCCCTCTCAGCGCGCGCCACCGACCCCTCCCCCACCGTCCGATGCGCTGCACTCCGAACCGCAGCTGCCCTCGTCTCTGCCTCACCGCCTCTCCTCCCTGCCCCTGCTGCCTCCTCTTCCCCCTCGCCGCCTCCCCTCCCAGCGGCCGCACCGCTCCTCCTCCCCGCCCCCTGCGAGGCAGCTCTCCTGCAGGCCTTCTCCAAGAAGCTCAAGCACCCGCCACCCGCTTCCCTCTGCCCGCTGCCCCTGCTCCTCACTCCCTCCCGCCAAAGCCACTCGGAACCACAGCTGGGTGGAAGGAGAGCGAAGCGCAAGAAGCAGCAAGAAGAACGGCAGCAACAGCAGCAGAAGGCAGTGGGACAGGGAGGGCAAGGAGAGAACAGTGAGTGCAAGTGGCTACGGTGCCTGAGGGAGGCAGCAGCAGGGGCGGTGGTGGTGGGCATGGAGGATGACTATCCTGCTGTGAGAGCTGCCGCTGTTGCTGCTGCAGCTGCCATCGCCACACCCCATACGCTCCATACTGCTGCTCCATGCTCCAACTCGTCAACCCCTTCTATCCCATCCGCCCTACTCCCCTCCTCCTCGCCCTCCCTGCGGGTTGCACTTGAGGCGTGCTCGCATCTGATTGGCGGATGCAGTGATGACGTGGCGGCGATTCGAGCGCTCGCTCTTCGATCTCTCTCCCGGCTGCTGCTCCTGTGGGGGGACCCTCTCTTCCGCTTCCTCTCCTCCTCACCCATCCCTCTCGTTGCTGCAACTGCTGCTCCAAGCACCGGTGGCAGCAACGATGCTGCAGCTACTGCTGGCATCACTAGGCAGGAGCCTCTTCTTGTGCCCTCAGACGCCCCCAAGCTCGCACCTGCCCCAGTCACCACCTCACCCACCATTGCTCCATCCGCCACGACCTCTCTCCTGAATGTAGTCGCCACTTTTTCCGGGCGGCGCCTCTCAGCTGTACTCGCCTCGCTACAGGACAAGTCGCTGGCTGTGCGGGCAGCGGGGCGGTGTCTGCTTGCGGTCCTGCGGCCGGCACACTCAGTCGGAGTGAGAGCGTGTGTGCATGCACTGCTGGGGAATATGGAGAGGGCAGTGAGGGCAGGGGGGGAGGAAGAGGAGGAAGAGGGGAGTGAGGGAGAGGAGGGAGTGGAAGGAGAGATGGGATGGGTGGATGGTGGCGGTGCTTGGGGTGGTGTTGGTGGTGTTGGTGTGGGTGGTAGGGGCGAATGGGCAGCAATGGGAGGGCTGGGACGAGGACGGAAGAGGGGGAGAGAGAGGGATGGGAGGGGGAGAGTGGTGGGAAAGGAGGGGAGGGAGATACAGGAGGTGCTCGACACACTGGCCGCGATTGGCGCTGCTTGCAGCTGCCACGTGGCAAGCATGTGCGCTGAGCTGGCAGCTGACGTGGCAGCTCTGAAGGCCTGCAGAGGGGCAAGAGCAGCCACAGCCAGCGGTTGCGTGCCCACTGCCCGCCCGCCCCTCCCCTCTCCTCTCTACCCCGTTCCTTCTGGGGGGAGAGAAGCGACGAGAGGAGGAAAGAGAGCGAGGGGGAGGGGGAGGGGGAGGGGGAGGGGGAGGGGGGAGGAGCAGCGGGTGGAGCAGGGGTATGTGGCTGGGTTGTGTGCGGTTCTGGGGGCAGCAGGCAAGGCGCTGCCGTTTCTGTCAGCGCTGCTGCCACCTGGCCTGCTGCAGCACGCACAGCTGTACTCACAGGGCGTGCTGCTGGGCTAGAGTGCAGTGCCGTGCCTCTTTCAGGGACTCAATGCTCGGCTCTGGCACTCCACTTGAGTGCCTGCCCCATGGCAATGGGAATGGTGCAGATCCTCATACCCGGGTAGGCATTCGGGGGTCTCTCGAGCTTGTGCTTCCCCGACTGCCACACTGAAACCATGGCATGGCGCACAGCAACCATCGCATCGCATGCTCTCTCAACTCAACCCTTGTGTGCATCTGCCCCCCCCTCCCCCCACCACTACACATACAGGGGTCTGTCCGAGGTGTCTCAAGCCGAATATTACACGGCAGCCATGGCATGGCGCAGAGCATCCGATTCTCTAACAACCCTCCAACGTCTCTGCTTCTCCACCGCAGATCCTGATATCCGGCTACGCGTACGGGGGTCTCTCGGAGGTGTCGGAAGCGGACTACTACACGGCGGCCATGGCGCAGAGCATGCCTTCTCACCCTTCCCATGTGCCCACCCACCCGCCCCTCTGCACCTCTCTACAGATCCTCATATCAGGCTATGCGTACGGGGGTCTCTCGGAGGTGTCTGAAGCGGACTACTACACGGCGGCCATGGCGCAGAGCATCGCGGGGGAGGCGGGCATATTCGGCCACCCGCCAGCTGTCATGGCGGAGCTGCTGGCCGGCAAGCGCGTGGAGGTGGGCGGCAAGCTGTCGTCCTACATGCGCGTGTTCTCAGGGGAGTGCTCGCCGGACGACCTCGAGACGGCTCTGCAGGTGAGCTGCCTGCCGCACCCTTGTTGGGCTTTAAGGTGGCTTGTGAGTCGACTGGGAGTCTAGGGTGCAAGCTGTCGTCCTACATGCGCGTGTTCTCAGGGGAGTGCTCGCCGGACGACCTCGAGACGGCTCTGCAGGTGCCGTGGGGTGCTGCTGGTGGTGGTGGTGGTGGTGGTGGGGAGTGATGGGATGTGCGAGTGAGGGGATGTTGGGAGTGATGGGATGTGGGGAGTGAGGGGATGTGGGGAGTGAGGGCATGCGTGTGTAGGAAGTAGTTATGAGAAGCACCACACCCGATGCCTCCGCATCGCACCCTTTGACTTACCGCCCCTCCTCTCGCCCCTTCTGCAGCTGGTGTATCAGCTGTTCACGTGCAGCGTACGGGCGGAGGCGAAGGACATAGCGCTGATCAAGCAGATGACACGCGAGGCCGTGCGCGGGCAGCAGCGCGACCCCTTCACTGCCTTCGCCAACCGCGTGAGGGAGATCAGCTACGGCCGCAGCTACCAGTTCAAGGTGCTGTGAGGGGTGTGGGGGGCGGGGCGTGGGGGTTGGGAAGCGCGAGGGAGGAGCGAGGTGGAGTTGAGGGGTGGCGGCGAGGGAGATGAGCTACGGGCGCAGGTACGAATTCAAGGTTAGACGTGCAGCGTTGGTGCGGATTGAGGGGTGGGATGGAGGGGTGAGGGTCAGGAGGATATGGTAGCAGCTACAACAAGTTCAAGGTGTTGTGTGGGTACAGGATGAGTGGAATGGGGATTAGGGTGGTACTGGCAGGGAGGGGAGGGGGAAGGTGGGCCTCGCACCTTCGTGCATCCCTCCCATCCTCTTGCATTCTTCCCGCCCTTCCCGATCTCTCCCTTACAGCCAATCACGGAGTCGGATTTAAAGCGGGTGGACTACAGCAGGGCGTGCGAGTACTTCGAGAGGGCGTTCAAGGACCCCTCGCCCTTCACTGCTGTCATCGTCGGCAGCACCCCCCTGCGCTCCTCCTTTCCCCATGCATGTCTCCCTCCCATCCCCGTGCATGTCTCCCTCCCACCCCCGTGCATCCCCACCCACCGTCCCCCTCCCCCTGCAGCCAATAACAGAGTCGGATCTGAAGCGCGTGGACTACAGCAGGGCGTGTGAGTACTTTGAGCGGGCGTTCAAGGACCCCTCACCCTTCACTGCCGTTATCGTCGGCAGCACTCGCCTGGAGCAGGCGCTGCCGCTCATCAAGCAGTACCTGGTGAGGGCACGGTTGATAGGTGCAGGCAGTGGCTGGTGAGGTGGCAATGAAAGCCACACAGGCGCAGGGTGGGCAGAAATGAATTGTGTGAGTCGATGTGTGTGGGCAGAAAGAGGTGGGTGCTGCAGCAATTGCAGCACTTATATCACCACTCACAATCACACTCTCTCGCCCACTCGTGCACGCACTTACTCACCCATTCAGTCAGTCACCTCAACCAACGAGCCAAGTTCCCCACTTCTCTTCCTTTTCCACCACGCCACCCACCAGTCTGACATGCATGCCACCCACCGGTCTGACATGCATGCCACCCACCGGTCTGACATGCATGCCACCCACCAGTCTGACATGCATGCCACCCACCGGTCTGACATGCACGCCACCCACCGGTCTGACATGCACGCCACCTCCTCCCCCTTTTCCGCATCCCCCATCCCCCACACCAGGGCGGCATCCCAGTGCCTCCCCCATCAGCCGCCATGCCGCTCTACGAGCGCGACTCGCTCACGGCGCTGCCCTTCAAGTTCCCCGACTCCCTCATCCGGTGCGCCCTGCTCTGCTCTGCTCTGCTCTGCTCTGCTCTGCTCTGGGGTCGTTGACATCTGGGAGCGCCTGGGTCCTGCCAGCTTTCCCCTTGTGCGCGCCTGGGTCCTGCCAGCTTTCCCCTTGTGCGCGCCTGGGTCCTGCCAGCTTTCCCCTTGTGCGCGCCTGGGTCCTGCCAGCTTTCCCCTTGTGCGCGTCTCTCTGTTGATGTGCTTTGCTCGTGTCGATGCTCTGTCCTGCCCTGTTTCTGAATAGCCCACTTACTACTCCCTCTGCCCTCTCCTCCCTCGGCCCTCTCCGCCCTCTGCCCTCTCCGCCCTCTGCCCTCTCTGCCCTCTGCCCTCTCCGCCGTGTGCTGTGTGGTGCGTGGTGGGGAAGCACAGGGAGGAGGTGAGGAGGGTGATGGTGGAGGCGCAGGGCTACACGCAGATCACCTTCCCCCTCACCATCCCTGCCAGCCCCAAAGTCGTGAGTGTCCCTGATTAGTAAGTCGATTTTTGAGTCGACTCAAAAACCACCTTCCCTCTCAACATCCCTGCCAGCCCCAAAGTCCTGAGTGCCGCTCCATGCGTGCTTGAGGCGTCTCAACGTGTTCACCTACCCTCTCCACGTGTAGGCACACATGGAGGGACTCAGAGTCATGAGTGCGCCTTGCATAGAAAGTCTCTGATTCGGAATGCTCATTCTCATGTGTAGACGCGCAACATGACTGTGTCGTGTCTGACTCTCATTCAATTTGTCGTGTTGTGTGACTCTATGACACGTGACTGCATGGCATGTAATTGCATGTATACCATGTGACTGCGTGCTATGTGACTGTGTGCCATGTGACTGCGTGCCATGCCATGCACCATGCGCCATGCACATGAGCACGGTCAGGTGGAGGAGACGATGTGGGTGGGCTTCCTCACGAAGCTGCTGGAGACGCGCATCATGCAGCTGCTGCGCTTCAAGCATGGCCAGGTCTCTCACCTCACCACGCCTCTCTCATCTCACTGCACTCTCTGCCCCTGCCACCTCGCCTCTCACCTCCCACTCGCCTCTCACCCCCACTCGCCTCTCACCCCCACTCGCCTCTCACCTCCCACTCGCCTCTCACCTCCCACTCGCCTCTCACCTCCCACTCGCCTCTCACCCCCACTCGCCTCTCACCCCCACTCGCCTCGCAGTCGCTCTCTTTTGAGGCATTGACTGCCTGCCTCCCTTCCTTCGCCTGCTCCACCCCATTTCCTGCCCCTCTCACCCGCTCCACCACGCCTTCCACGCCTCTCTCCATTCCCACTCTCACCCTTTCCCCTCCCAAATCCCTGCCATTTCCTTCTACCCGCCTCCGCCCTGTCCGTTCACCTGCCTCCCCTGCCACCTGTTCCCTATGCCACCAACCCCCTTCACCCCCCCCTCACCTTCCTCGGCAGATCTACACGGTGGCGGCGTCGTCCTTCCTGGGGGGGGCGCGGCCATCACGAGGCGGCGGGGTGAGGGGGGACCTGGCAGTCGCCTTCTCCTGCGACCCCACCACCGCTTGGTCCCTTGTGCGCTCCCTCCTCTGCTTTGCTCTGCTCTGCTCTGCTCTGCTCTGCTCTGCTCTGCTTCAGTCGCTTTTGCTCTGACTTTCGTTTGGGTTTTAGGAGATTCTGTTTCTCTACGCGTCTCTGTGTCGATATTCTCTCACTCTACTGCATTCTCCGTTCCACGCCTCTCTGCCGCCACCGCCCTTCATGTTTCCTCGCTGCTTCCACTCTGCTTCGTCCCTTCTTCTTCGCTGCATCCACTCACCTTGCCACGCCAGTGAGTCATCAAGGCTCTCTGCATCCGTTCATCTTGCACCCACCCCGGCAGGTGGACCTGAGTGTGGCGGAGATAGAGCGAGTGCAGAGGGAGGGGCCGGAGGAGTCAGACGTGAAGACGGCACGGGAGTTGGAGCAGCGCGCGCACGAGATGGGGCTGCAGGAGAACTCCTTCTGGCTCGACCGCGTCGTCAGGGCATATCAGACCCGCCTGTATGACGGCAACGTGGATGAATCGTTTCAGGTGAGCTCCCGCTGCTGTCTGTTGTTGGAGAGAGTTCTGGACAATGCACACTGTGCAGACTCGGGTGTGTGTTGGTGGCATGATGCGCCGTTTCAGGTGGGCTCTCATCTCATGGCCTGGCACACTAGGTAAGGAGCTGCTCTTCTCTGCGAGCTTGTCCTGTGCGGGGTGCAGTACACATGCACCAGCTCTTTCATTCTCCTCCTCACCCCACTTCCCCCAACCATCCACCCCCTTTGCCGCCGCACCAGGCACTGGAAGACATTCGCCTGCGTCTCATCAGCCAGCTCAGCGCTGACTCAGTCCGTGCCATGCTGACTCAGCTACTCCCAGTGCCGTGCTCCAAGCAGTACACAGCTGTCAGCCTCGTGCCCACGCAGCCCCTGTGGCGCCGCCTGCTGTCGCTGCCGCCCAAGCAGAACCCGGGCCTCACTTCAGAATCCAAAGTGAGCTTCTATTTCAGAACCGCACCTTCTCTCATGCCTCGTGTTCTCATCTTCTTTCTGGCCGCATCTCGTCTCCTTGTGTGCTCTCTTGTGGTGATCGCATGCGAAATTCCCTTCGCACCGTATCCTCTTCATCCCCGCTTTCTTCTTCCCCACTGCTTTGCAGGCGCTGCTTGTGGTGTTGGCTGCTGCTGCGATTGGAGTGGCACTGTGGCGGTGCCGACTAAGGCACTAGGCGCCGCTGATAGCGACGCTTGTTGTACGAATGCATTGCAGTTTTGCAAGGTCCTTTCGAGCTGTATTACTGTGTATAATCCCATGTTTCTCTTTCCATTTAGTGCATTGACTGGTAGCTTGAAATCATGGCAGGTTGGGAAGTGGGGGAAAGGAATGACGGGTTGATGCAGCTTCACTGGCACATCTTCAAGCAGAGGTGGCAGAGTGTCACCTCGTATTGTCGCCACAAGGAGCAAAACACTCCCTGCACGGTACTACCAGCGATGGCCTGATGATATATGCTCTTTGTGGCTAAATCTACAAATGCATATGCTACCCAGTTTTATATTACCTTCTACTAAACCATATTACCACCTCAACAAAACTGTATGAATAGCCTCAATGTTTCCTTTCGTTTTGTGTTGTGTAGACATGTTTTATATAAGAAAATGCAATAGGGGTTTGGCTGAGATCCTGCAAAACAGCCTTGGCTGACACAAAGGGGTGCTTCTGCAAGAATATCCTGCTTGTGCCCAGATTTTGTTGCCCTCAACCAGCCTTGGCCCAGGTGCAGACGGAGGACCTCTGACAGTTTGGGCAAGTCGAAACGACGGGTAGTGTAGAGGGCGAAAACATTTTAACGAAGATTGTTTCCGTTTCTCCCCATACCTCGTCATCTGTAGTACCAGAATTTGCCTTCGGGTTTTGCGGCTACCGTGGTGTATGTGCTGCCAATGAAGTCCAATGCAGTGTAATGTTGTCGAACTATTAAATTTCTGACCTTGTAAAAGTACAGTTCTACGCCGTGCAGCACATGTACAGAAGTCGGGAAACACCAAACTGTGCCCCACGATTTTGGCAACATACGATTCTATTGGCAGGAACCCAACAATACAGTAGATTCTCGAATCCCCCAATCCAAGGCCTGCTCAAGCCATCCATTTGTTACCTCCAGCTCTGCCTCATCCCTTCCTTCCCTACAGCTCCATCCATTTGAAACCATTGATAGAGTCGAGTAGGGTCGTCTCATTGCTCCTAACTATTTAGCATCATCTTCTTCCCAAGTCGCCTCGCTAGTTTTCGCTCTACTGAAGCCGTGGCTAAGGCATGGATGTTGACGGCGACTCCGAGTGGGAATGGGACAAGATGTGGAGGAAGCAGCGAGAAGAGGAACGGCGGAAACAACGGGCAGCCGAACGGGCAAGCATCAATTGGAGAAGGCACAGCGCGGGTGGCGTAGCCGGAGATTTTTCGGACGAGTGGAAAACGTTAGTATCGCAGGAGGAACAAGAAGGAGCAGCAGTGGAGGAGGATGCGTCGTGCCACCAGTTTCCGCTACTGAAGAGTAAAAGCGAGCGCATCGATAGCACGAGCAACGCTAACCGACCGGCCGTCTCTGGAAAAGGTCTCGCGAAGAGCATGAGCGAGCGGATGGATCCGCCGTCGTCGGGCGGCGAGAGCGAGGAGTTCCATTTTCACAACCTCAGACGCGCGCAGCGCAGCGCGTCCATGAGTGCCGGCTTGTTCGCCAATGGCTCGCCCATGACAGGCTCATCCATGGCCGGCCTGTCGGGCGGCGCGTCGTACTTCCCCGCGTCCTGGTCCACCGGCACCTTCAAAGGCCCCCCTGCCGCCACGCTCCCCGCCACGTCATCCTTGGGGACCGAGCCGCCGAAATCGGAAACGCATCCATCGTTTGCCCCCTGGCGAAGGCGGAGCGAGAGCGTGGGGTCCATGGACGTGGGGCCGACGACCCCAAGCTCTATCTTCCTGCCTCGCAGCACCAGCGATTGTTTCGACGTCGCGAACGCGTCGCAGTTGGGTAGATCGGGAATGTCGCCCGTCGCAGCAGCCGTCGCAGCAGTGGACGGCTACGGACCGATCAATCAGCGGTACGGGTCGAATGTCGCCGACGTACCTCGCACCCGCGACGGCAGCGGCAGGCGATTAGCCTCGGCGGAGTTACCGCAGCGTCCCGTGAGCGCATCCGCGGAATTTTCAGGGTCAGCATCGAGATTGTCGCGGGGTTCGCCACCTCAAGTCCAGCGGCCAGTCTCCCCGCCGTCTTTCACTCCCCCCATTCCCGTCGCCGACCCCATCTCACCCGATACAGAAGAACCCGATATCAGCTTTCAGGCTCCGTACGCCGACGCGGCACCTGCCGTGGTTGACGCTGTTGGCGTGCAACGGCTATCGCTGCAGGTGAACCGGCTAGAGGTCCACACGGACGCCAGCCGAGATGGCAGTCCACGTGGCAGCTACTGCGGAAGCCCGGCTAGCAGCTGCGGCGCCAGTCCACGTGCCGGCTGGTCAGGCAGTCCGCGTGGCAGCTTCTTCGGCAGTCCACGTGGCGACAGCCACGGCGGCACGCAGCTGAACAGCGGGCAGAGCAGCCGGGAAACCAGCCCCAAGGACCTTCAGGAGATTAACTCCTTCGAGACAAACCATTTTCCTGCGGGGAGATTAAGCAGCCGCGCGGGAAGCCACGCGAGCAGCGCGGCGCACAGCGTGTCGGGGAGTCTCGCGAGCAGCCCGAGGGGCGTCAGCTGCGGCTACAGTGCCCCCTGGGACATGCCGGCCGCCGGCGATATCATCCGCTCCCCCGTCGCGCCGGCCACGGCACAGGCGGCGCGCAGCAGCAGGCAGCCGACCATTCAGGAGCTGCTAGACGCGCTTAAAGCCATCAGCCCGGACGCCGCGCTCGAAAGCGCCGCCGCCGCTGTCGCCGCCGCGACTGCTGCGGCCGTCGCGTCGATGCCGCCCGGCGTGTCGATCCCCCTCCCAGCCCTTTCCCCGTCCTCGTTATTAGCCCCTATCGCGGTCCCAAGAGCGGGGGACGGCGAGGGGTTGGCTCGCAGGCTGAGCGGCGGGTTGGACGGCGCGAGCCGGCCGGGGTCGCCGCTAGCGCCTGTGCCGGAGGTGCCGCACGATGACCCCGCGGTGGGTTGTAGCGGCGAGGGCGCGGACGACGGCGACAGCCCCTTGGGATCGCCGGTTTTAGGGTTAGGCGGGCGCGCGTTTTCGGAGAACGGGAGGGGGACGGGCGGCGGGAGGGCGGAAGAGCTGCGGAAGAGCCGCAGCGTGAGCGGCGGGGAGCGCGGTGGGGCGGACGCTGTGAGCTTCCACGCGGCGCCTCCGCTGGTGCACGCGCGTGCCGCGGAGGCCGGACCCGCAGTGCCCGCGCCGCAGCAGCATCGCGCGGGCGAGCCACAGGCGCCGTGTTCCGCGCTGAGCAGCGCGTTCAGCAGCCGCAGCACGTCCGCGGACGGCGGGTCCGAGGAGAACGACCCGCTGGGGGACCTTCCAGGCAGCTTCGTGAGCCGCCTGGGCGTCGGCAGTGCTGCAAGCGGACACTTTGGCGGGCAGGGAGCGCGGGGAGCGGGAACAGGGGCGGGCGCAGGGGCGAGCGGGGGGCCGGGGGGCTCTCCGCGGTCCGCGCGCGCGTTTTTTCCCCCGTCGTTCTCGCTGAGCCACTACCTTCAAGACGACGACGACGGGGAACCGCTGGAGGAGGAGGAGGGGGAGGAGGGGGAGGGGGAAGGGGAGGGGGAGGGGGAGGATGGGGAAATGGGTGTAGGGAAAGAGCGGGAAGCAGGGGGGAATGGGGAGGTGGGGATGAGTGGGGAAGGTGACGAGGATGGAGAGAGGGAGGGAAAGGAATCAGAGGAGGCTCAGGAGGCGGAAAACGGAAGTGGGGGCGGAGGGGCGAGGAGGGACGGAGATAGCTCCGGTGCGGCGGGCGAGGGGCCGCGGGACGGACGAGGGGGAAGAGGCGGGGGTGTAGGAGCGGATAAGCAGAGCAGCAGCGGGAGCCATCGGGAGCATAGGGCAGATATTGGGGCGTTATCCCATGGGCGCGTTATGGTGAACAGCGACAGTATCGGCAGCAGTGGCAGCAGCAGCAGCAGCGGCAGTAACAGCAGCAATAGCATCCCCGTGCTGAGTCCTTCGAGTAGCATGGACGTGGGCGGCGACGGGCAGGCGGACACGCTGTGGGCGGATTACGGGGAGGACAGGCGCAGGGCCGCTCATGCCACTGCTGCTGCTGCCGCTGCTGCTGTCGCTGCTGTTCCTACTAGTGACGCTGACGCCGCTGGTGCGGCTGGTGCTGGCGGGCTAGTGGGGGGCGGAGAGCGCGCAGCAGAGGGGGAAGGAGGGGGCGTTGAGGAGGCAAAGGGCGCGGGCGCGGAGGGCGCGAGCGCAAGGGGTCCGCACGTGTGGAAGGCGGGGCCTGGGCTAGGGGAGCGGCGGAGGAGCTTTGACGTGCGCGCGCTGCTGAAACCGGAGGAGGGGGAGGCGGAACAGAGGCGCGCGGGCGGGAGGAGCGGGCGTGGGGAGAGTTGGGCGGAAGTGGACTGGCTGGGGCTGGAGTTTGGCGCGTGCAGGGGGGAAGACCTGGGCGGATTCACGTGGGAGGAAGCGGAGGCAGTGTGGGTGGTGGAGAGGGCAGGGGGGGAGAAGACGGGGGGAGGGGGGAGTGGCGGGGAACGGGCAAAGGGGGAAGGGGGGATTGTGGGGGAGCAGACGAAAGGGGAGAAGGGGAGCGATGGGAGGCAGGAGAAGGAGAGAGATGGGGCTGGTGACTTGGGGAGGGAAGGAGGGGAAGCAGCGAAGGTGGGGTTGGTTGGCAGTAGAGTGGAGGTTGGGGAGGCAAGGGGGAGGGGATCTGGGCATAAGGGGAGTGGGGCAGGAGAGAGCCGCGGGGAGAGAGGGGATATTACACGAAAAGGTACGGCCAGGTGCGAGGGTGTGCAAAGCGGTGGCAGTGTAGAGAAGGAGAAGGAAGAGAAGGAGAAGGAGAAAAAGGAGGAGGAGAAGGAGAAGGAGGTGGTGGTGGGGGCGAGGGGCAGGCGGGCGCGCGCGCTGTTCCCCACGTGTGTGTCACTCAGCCACTACCTGAGCGACCCCTCCCACTCTGACGATGAGCCGCTGGAGGATGTGGCCGAGGATGGGGGGGCGGATGGAGGGGAGGATGGAGGGGCGGATGGGGGGGCGGAGGCGCAGCAGGGGGAGGAAGAGGGGAACAAAGGGAGAGTGGGCGAGTTGAGGGATAGTGGGCGAGTGGGGAGTGCAAGTGGAGGGGCGGATGGGTCGGGGTTGAGCCAGGGGGTGGGTGTGCTGCCTGCTCGTGCCCCTGGCCCTGCCAGCCTCCGTTTCTCGCCATCCAAGCCGCCCCGCCCATCCCCATCTCCTCCCTCCCATGCCGCCCCGCCTCCCCCCCTCGCTCCTCCTCCCACCACGCCCTCTCCGCCTGCCGCTGCGCTTCCATCACCGCCCCCCCCGCCTCCACCGTCCTCGCCACCCCCGCCTGCTGCGGTTGCTGCACCCGAGTGGGCCTCTTCCGGGGATTGTGTGGCCCACATGGACGCGTTTCTCAGGTGCGCCTCTCACTCACATGCACACTCACATGCACACACACATGCACATGCACATGCACTCTTTGGGAAACATAACATCCTTCTTGTCACGTACACACTTCTTACTCTGCTGCTGTCGTGTAATGTTGCGCCAAGTCTCCCCCTTATAGCGTCCCCGCTCTTATCTATCCCTCGTGCCAATAGCTTATTCCATATCCTTCCTTCTCCTCCTCCCCTGTCCTGCCCCTTTCACCGGTTTGTCACCACATCAGAAACTTCTTGGATCTTTCAGCCACACCTTTCCTCTCACTCGCACTTCCTGCTGCCACCATCGTGAGCTGTAACGACGCCACGTGTCGCACACTGGGATGGCCACGTCAGCAGCTGCTCTCTCGCAAGCTGGCCTCTCTGCTCGTTCAGAAACAACCACAGCAGCAGGGGCAAGCCCGTGAGGACGAGCAACGGCAGGAGGAGGGTGGGGAGCAGGAAGCGGATATGGGACACAGGGATAGGCCGATGGGGGTGCGGCAGCAGGAGAACTCTTCCTTGAATTTCTGGTTGGCTGCTATCACGCGCACTGGGGTTGGGGAGGGTCCCCTTACACTCACTCTCACCAGGCCCAACGGGATGGCTGCTGTGCGCGCCACTCTCTTTGCTGCCACCCTGCACCCCTGCTCTCCGCCCTCCCACCCCTCTCAACCATTCCACTCTGCGGGAGCAGGCGGCAATGGTGGTGGCGGTGCAGCAGCAGCAGCAGCAGCAGCAGCAGCAGCAGCAGCAGCAGCAGCAGCAGCAGCAGCAGCAGCAGCAGCAGCAGCAGCAGCAGCAGCAGCAGCAGCAGCAGCAGCAGCAGCAGCAGCAGCAGCAGCAGCAGCAGCAGCAGCAGCAGCAGCAGCAGCAGCAGCAGCAGCAGCAGCAGCAGCAGCAGGGGAGACCACAGTGGCCATCATGCTGCAGGTGCTGCCGTGAACCCTCTCCTCTCTGCCATGCGTGCAGACAAGTCTGCAGATTCAGATGACTGCACCTCGCAGGAATGCACAGCTCACAGCTCACAGACCAGCGCGAGGCTTAGCGAGAGAGCAAGCCATGCCAGGGATCGGTACTGCTGTACAGGAAGGGCCGCGAGGGAGCTGGTGCTGCTATGTATCTGGCGCATGGGTCGATGTTTTTGAAATGTTAGCCTTGCGTGGGCTGTAGTCTGGTGTTATTGAATACAATATGCATGATGCTGCAGGGTTAAATTGAATCACTATGGCTGTAGGAAAATCCTTTTTGTATTTATGTGGTCATGGGGCAACTGGTCTTGTCCTCAACCAGCAATCACACTGGGTCAGTACTGATTTTTGTTCACTGACTGTTTGGCCATCAGGTAGAGTCAGAGGTACCTACCGTATGTCTCATGGCAAATTGTTGATCATGGCCCATACCAGGCATTAGGAGATTGAGTACAGTACTAGAAAATTGGAGCTCAGAAGCGAGCTCCAAACATGTGCATTTCAAACAGCATACCTCCGACCCATGTAGCGCGGCTTTTCACGTCTGAGTCAAACCGATCCGGCTTTTGATGCTGATCGAGATGTTTCTGCTGTCTTTGATCGCAATACCAGTCTTTGACTCTTTGACTCATCACGCCCATTCATCTTCACAACCGGTCGTGTTCGACTCTGCTACGTTCAGGAATGTTATTGTAACATCCAAGGCACAGATGTGCTGAAATTAGTGACCAGTATAATGATTATGGTTTATCCTTGGTTTCCTGAAATCTTTCACACAGTGTCCATGAATGTATATATTATGCAGCAAACTCGGTGTAGTGCCCCACAAATTGTGATTGACACCTGGTTCGAGCGTCGGTACACAGCTGGAAGCTCGAATGATCCACACTTCGCGGTCCGCAGTCCTCGCGAGGGGAGACCTGTTGAAGCCGTTGATGATCCACCTGTTCCTAGTTGTGGCGAGTGGCTGTGGGTCTGTGCGAGCAACCAGGAGGCGCCTCGGTTGATTCTAGCCCTCATGACATGTTAGCTGGAACGAACATCGACGAAACAAACGAGCTCCTCATCTTCTGCTGGCGCGAATCTGCGTGCATCAGAAGCAACGTTACCCTGCATCTTGGATTCACGATTTTCCCTTATCGAATGGGCTCAGCGAAGCGCATGCGTCACGATGGAACACACTGTGTTCCACACCTATGGCGGTGATCCCTGTCCCCCCCACTAGTGATGTGGCAACGACAGGTCACAGAACAAACAAATTAGGCGCAACAGCAGCCGCTGCCTCGTCGACTATAAAGAAAGAAGGATACCACATTACCTGTATCAGCGCCGTCTACCACCAAAAGGCCATCCTAAAAATCATTGTAGATACCGAGAAAGCTAGTGGCTTAGAAGGTTCGCGACATTGTGTGAGCATATTGCAAAGACTTAGACATTTCAACATGAGTGGGAGCACGAGAGCATCGAAACGCAGTATGCTGCTGGCCGTTCTGATCGGTGCAGTCCTTTTAGTCGCTGATGCGCACTTCCAGTCCACGCTTATGGTACGCGTTCAGTGTTAGAGCTCGCCGTGCATTCACGCTCTGAAGGACTCGTCGATAGCTTGCCAGTGCCTCCACTTGTCCTTCGTATGAACCCCTCGTCCTGTTTAGAATATTTCGCAACTTCTTTCATCCGTGTCGCTTTTTTCTTACTCTTCAGGCGGACGACACACCGCGGAGGCGGCTCGCGAAGTACCAGACGGACATGGCGGAAGCAGAGGCGGTGCTCATGCAGCCCGTGCCGCAGCCTGCGCGCAGCGACGCGTCTTCTGGCGGACCCGCGCCTGTCGAAAGGTACGCCGCGAGCAACGGTCTTGGGCTACGCGCCTCTTTGCGCCCGCGCCCTCTCACCCTCAAGCCATCCCAGACGTCACGTCCATGTCCCATCCTCCGACTCTCGCTCCGGCCGCAGATGTCTCCCACACTTGCCACTCCGCGCTCGTCACGAGCGTTGATGGAAGGACACTCCTCAGTACCCATTGTCAGGCTTACGCTAGGATATCGCAAGCACCCACTCGTTTCTCGTCCTTGATTGGATGCCTCATAATTTTCTCAACCCAGAACATTTCTCCGTTCTCGTTTCCCCCCGTCGTTCAAACAACAGGCTGTACGAGGCAGGTCTAGGATCCTGCGGCATTCCCGACATCGACGACCCCGAGAAATGCGTAGCGGACCTCGCGGCGTTCCCCGCGCTGAACCGCAACAGCGCCAAGGTGCGCCAGCTCGCGTGCCTGGCGCACAACTACTTGCGCCCGTGGATGGGCATTCCGGGAATCGCAGAAGGCATGGGCGCGCGCGGAATGATCAGCCCGAAGCTTCTAGGGCAGATGGCGACAATGTCGAGTGTCCTATCATGCTCGGGGCACGTGCGAATCGTCAAAGGAGAGATATTTTTCCGCTTCGGTGGATTCGAATTCGACTGGTACAGGATGCGCCGCTTCGTCTTCTCCATCCGAATGATTGAGGAGGCTATTATCGAGTACAACCTGTACAACCTGAACGCCGAGTTCTTCATCAGCACCTGCGACCTCCCCACCAGCCGAGTCAGCTCCGTAGCAAAGCACCGCGCGGGTCTTCCGATATTCTCCCCCCACGGCGCTCCCGGCAGCGTAGACATTCTTTACCCCGATCCCGTGGATCTGAGCAAGAGTTATTTCAGGGATATCGAGGATACGGTGCCGTGGGAGCAGAAGCAGGGCCGCGCCGTGTTCCGCGGCGGCATGACCAACTTCTTCGTGCAGTACGACACGCAGTGGCGCTCCAGCCCGCGCTTCCGCGTGCACCGCATGTCGGAGGTTCGGCCTGACCTGGTGGACGCCAAGGTCGTCGGCAACGTCGACCCCAAGTTCCTCGACCGGTGAGCCGCGCCGCCTTTCCAAACTTGTCCAGCTTGTGCACAACGCTTCGTCCACTTCCACTACCATCGCGCGTTCCCTCTATTCACATCGTCTGCGTCTATTCACTGGAAAATCTCACCTGCTGGACGCTTGTTTTCTTTTTTTTTGTCTCAGGATGCGCGACGACAAGGTGGAGCTGGGCGAGCGCATGGGCCCGGCACAGATTCAGGAGTTCAAGTACGAGCTGGACGTGGACGGCGGCACTGGCAGCGGGCGCGTGTGCGGCATTCTGTCGAGCAACCAGATGCTCATCAAGCAGGCCAGCGAGTACACGCAATTCTTCGACCCGCTGCTCTGCCCGCACCGCCACTTCGTCCCCACGCACCGCTATTTCTCCAACCTTTTCTCGCAAATCGAATGGGCGAGGTCGAACGATCACAAAGCGAGACGTATCATTCGCCAGGCGAATAACATCGCTGGTGACGCCTGCACGTGGGAAGGCCGGCGGCTGTACTGGGCAATCCTCTTAGCTAAGTACTCCGTAAGCGCGTTGGAGAGCGCTGCGAATGTGACGAAGCCGAATGTATTTCAGTGCAACGTGCCTCCGACGCAAGTCGACGTGGAGAACTCGTCCAAGTACTCCAAGCCGAAACCCGCCAAGTGGATTCCGCGATGCAAGGTCCCCGAGGAGTTGCCAAACCAGCCGCCATGCACGCACTTCTGCGCGGGACCGCTAGACGAGCCTCAGAAATGGAAATGGCTGCCGTCGAGTCTCCTGCATGGCATCGAGGTGTTCAAACCCGACAACGGCAGAATCAAGTTTCGCCCGTCGTGAGAAGGAGGAACTTTTCCCCCGGCCTTTCCGCCGCATGGTGCGGGTTGATCAATCTCGTGGGACATGCTGGAGGTGCGGTACCAAATCCATTCTGCCCGTGGGGGTGATGGAACAATAAAGTGCTACCGCCAGCGAATAAACAGATTAGGGTTATGAATAATACACCGCATTATTTTATTAGAATAGACAGCATGATCGCAACTGTCAATATAAAAAAAAAAACTTCATTATGTGCCGAATTCATACAGGGAAGAACAAGTGTATTGTTAACACAATACCTTTACTGTCTGATATATTACAAATGAATATGATAAGCGCTTCCTGAAAAAAAACAGCTACCATAGCAATGTATTTTTTGACATTTTATGCTTATGCTGTCGATCAATTGAAGTACAACATCTACACTAATTGTCCTTCGTGCACATTTACGTATCAGATACATTTATACAGCTTCAGGTCGTAGTGGGTAACATCTTGTCCTTTCAGGGCCCTTCTGGTTGTTTTAGATCCAAAGATATGGAGAGGGAGGACGAAGTGATGACGGCGGATCATGTGGGAGGTCGGGAGATAACTTGGGATGTGGGAGGACGGGAGGTCACTTCGGATGTGGGAGGACGGGAGATCACTTGGGATGGGATGGGAGGCCGGGAGATCACTTGGGATGGGGGAGGCCGGGAGATCACTCGGGATGTGAGAGGCCGGGAGATCACTTGGTTGGGATGTGGGAGGTCGGGAGATCACTTGGGATGTGGGGGACGGGAGATCACTTCGGATGTGAGACGACGGGAGATCACTTGGGATGTGACACAACAGGATGGAGGACGGGAAAATACTTGGGTTGGACGATTGAAACGAGGTTAGCGAGGGAGGGTGATGGGAGCACGGGAGGGACGAGGCTTGATAGGGCTAGGGGGAGGGAGGGGAGTGAGGGAGGGTGAGGCTGAGAAAGGAAATCAAAGAGTAGAGAACGACTCGGAGGGAGGAAGGGAACCAGGAGCATGAGCGGATCAATAACGACTCGTATGTCTCAGGCAGTCCAGGAAAAAACAACAGTGGAGACGATAACGAAGAACAGGAAGTCAACGAGAGGACAGTCTGAACGAGGAGAGGAGAACACCGACGGCGGAGAAGGGCGACTAAACAACGGCATTGTCTGTAGGATGGAACTATCAACTGTGCGAACAGAGGAGAGGAACTAGGAGGGAGTAGGGAACGGGGAGAGCTGTCGGAGCCTGGGGAATGGGCAGCAGGAGAGCCTGGGAATGGGCAGCAGGTAGTCGAAAACTGCTGCCCTAATGATCACCAAAGGTTCCAAAACGATCTGTTCATTTCAAACCGTCGTGGTCCGCCATGGAGCACGCTACTGAGGATAGGATCTGGCAGCAATCCGTCTAACAGCATCGGTTAGGAGTTTCGACCACCCAACTTCCCAGAGCTACTTTGACATCACGAGCACTTACTTGTAAAAAAACGGATTCGGAATAAAGAGATGGTTTCTGTAGCATGTGTGTACACAAGATGAGGACGAAACTGCTATGCTATAGAAAGCTGTGATCTCGTTACGACGATCAAGATTCAAAAGCGAGCTATGTTCGGTATATACTATACTGACGGTCCAACGAGCTCCCACCTCATAAGAAAAAGCGATTACTTTTAGAAGAATCACTTCTCCGTGATGGCCTCAGGCTTTGGCGGAGCATTCTGCACAGAAATAGCGAAACGAGAAGGAAAGTAAGGATCCAGATGGTATTTGACGACATCCCATGGATCCCAAAGTGGAAACCGAAGAGGTGCAAAACAGATTTGTAACCACCCGAATCGCACAACAGAAAAACAAACGCACCACTACGTAATCTTGGTGGAGCTTTCGTGCAAGCTGCCACATGGCGGTTGCGGAGAGGAAAGCGTTGACGCTGAAGAGATTCCAGTTGACGGGGACAATGTCGACACTGTACTTCATGAAGATGAGGCCGGTCACCGCGGCTGCCGATTGTTGCGGGTATGAAACCTTTTCTGTAATTTATGTGGGAGAACGACACGACATTCCAGTCGTGTGAGAAAACAAGAAATTCTTACGCAAAGTGGATGTCCCAACCTGACAACGATACGGCCACATGGTTAGGAGAAACTAGCGTGGACAATGCAACCCAGTGGAGTGCCATAACGAATCCCAACCTGGAGGCCGATTGTAGTCAGCGATGTTGGCTAGTCCAAGGCTCCACTTAAAAGTAGGAGCCCAGAAGAAGACAGTCTTAGGGCCAGCGGGGTGGTTGTAGAAGTCCCTGGCCCATTGAAAGGCTCTTGAAGAGCTCATGGTTTCAGATACCGACTACAAGCACCCAAACCTACGCGATCCTTCCTAACTCCACCAAAGACGGGAAACTGCAAGGTTATGGAGATTGGGGATAGGGAGGGAGACAGGATGCATTGGGAGTAGTATGCTGGACTGGTTACCAGCAGGTAAGGAGGACATTTTGAACGAAACGTTTGCAGGCTACGCGACGAGTGTAAAGCATATGGTTACAAGTTCCAAACTACTCGTGGACGCCAACAAGGCTGCCGCGGTGGAATCGGGGCCCGCTAATTCAGGGACAATCTCCACCTAATGCAAAGATTTTTGTCGCATGGTCTGTATCGACCTCTCTGATTCGCTGAATGAAATGCCCTGCCGAGATCCAGGCAGCGTGATGAGCTGGCATCTTGCAGATTCGACATAGGACAACTGCTTTTTCCCCGTTACATCACATGTATCAACTGTTGTTTCTGTATACATTCTTTCTCTCATCTTGTACCTAATGATAGCAAGAGTCACTGAATCATTCGAATATAGTTTTCTGAAAATAAATGCATAAAATTTTTTGAATGCGTCTGGAAAGGCGCTCAAGATTAAAGTATGTGCAAAAGGAGTAATGTTTAGGAGTTTGTGATGGTATATCAGAGTAAAGACCAAAAGAGCTGTACTCAGCTTCCCCCACACCACCCCACCAACCCTTGGTTCTGTTCGGGAATGCCTGCATCTCCCCCATGCGGGCCTCATCGAAGCTCATGGTTGTTCGTTTCGCCAACAAGGCGCAGCATCCTCAAGGTGCTGAGCTCCCGATCTATGAGGGCAGATTCAAGGCTCCCGTCGAGACCTCAGGTCGTATCCCTGGCTAGTGTCAAGAGCGGTTAGTGTCATGACACTATCTCGGAAAACGCATGGAGGACTAGTCCTCCTGGTGTCAGCTAAACCGACCAATCTGATCGCGTGAAATTGCCCAATGTGCCCAACATTGACACCAGGCTGGAGCCGCGTGCGGGCGCGGCTCCACCTGGTGTCAAGCGAATTTCCGCTTGACACCAACAGTATCTTGACACTAGCCAGGGATACGACCTCAGGTGGTCCATTCGACACGGAGTCGGAGACAAATGACTCGAAGTTGGCTCACCAACGGGGAAAATATGGTGAAACGATGACCCGAAGTGGAGGTTTCGCGGCTGCCCTAGATGCCTGACATGCGCCCTAAGCTTCGGATATGCTGGGGCTTGTATCAATCAAAGACTTATGTACCGATTTGAAGAGTTTTTTCACCCCAAAAGTGAGAGTGGTGAAAGGAATCACTTTTAGGACCGTGCCAGCTTTCAAGTTACTGTAGTGTTTACTCCAGGGACCCGTGCGACCGAATCTCGCCATGACCCACACAGCAGTCTCGTTCCACCCATCAAGAGTTTCCGTGTCCCGGAGTTATTCTACGTATCTTGTTGATCGGAACTGAGAGTTGCAGGTCTGTTATCCGTTTCTCCCGATTCTGCCGAGGCTTTTATGCGCCTAGTCTCCGCTCTCTTCCGCCTCCAGTCACTACAGAAGTAAATATTAGAAGGTCGCTCGATTAATCTGCAGTAACATTAGGTCTCACTTGACTGTCACGTGTTAGAAGGTGAAGAATGGCGACGATGGAGGTGGCGGGGTGGGAGGACAAGGACGCGTTGTTAGACAGCGCGTGGATGGACGCCGCCACCAAGGACGACGAACCCGAAGACGACGGACCCAGCGCTGACGACTTCCGTCGCTCTCGGACGTTTACGTCGTCCATACTTTCCCGAATCACCGCGTCAACACCTGGGAGAGGCGAGTCGAGCAGAGCGACTCCGCGCGGAGCCAGCGACGGTAAGGCGGCGTCTAGCGGCGGCAGCTCCAAGGACGGCCCGAAGCCGCCCAAATGGCTCAACTTCCGGGGCTCCGCGAGCAAGGGGGCTTCCGACGACAGCAGCAAGGCGGCGGCCACTCCAAGTGCGAATCGGACCGCACCCTCGAGATCTTCGGACGCCAATTGGTCCGACAAGCAGTTGTCGCCTCCGGCAGACACGTCTGCAGCTGACGAGCCGTCAATGGACGATCTTCGTCGATCCGTTACCGTGTCCGCCGTTGATAGAAGCTCGTTGCGCCGGCAGCACAAGGAGATGGGCACCCTCCGCGCGACTGCCGAGGTTGCGAACAAGAAGGCGGGCGCGCATGGCGGCAGGAGCAGCGCCTCCACCGGCGTCGGTAGCGGATTGGATGCACAGGGTGCTCAACCCAACCCGGGAAACGCGGGCGGGCTTGCACGGACGCGATCCGGCGGAAGCGCGACATCGGTGGTGTCGCGACCTCCCGCCCCCGCGTCGGCCGCTAAAGTCGCCTTCTTCTCGTTCAATAAACACCGCGAGGCCGTCGCGGGCGCGGAACAAGCGGAGCAGCTGACGCTTTCCGCGGATGAGCAGAGGGCGCGCGGACAAACGGGAGAAGCCGTCGTGCGGAGAGGCTATGGGCGGCGGGCGCAGAGCATTGGCGGAATGGCTGGGGAGCTGCGCGGAAGAGGAGGCATTCCGGATGGCGGGAGGGCCGCATTGGGAGGCCCGGTTCGGGCCAGCTTGGGAAGGTGAGTGAGAAACTTCCGGACGTGGGACGGTACGCAAGAAAGCTAAAGATCGAATCTTATAGGTCATGATACGGGTTGTGGATAGCGGGCTCAGGATGGTTGGAAGTTAAGGCGTGCAGAGAATGGCAGCGCGTGTTCGAGGCCACTGCTGTGCCGCGCGGATAAGCCTGGGTTGTACGCAGTTACCATACCTGTAGCCGTCCGCGTTTCTAGGAGCCTCTTGTTCCAGCCAATTCTGTTGTTGAAGGCGGAGCAGAGCTCCGGGCAATCTGTAGACCGCATCGCGGTGACTTTTGAGTCAACTCAGAGTCACCTCATTCCATGGAGCACCCTCTCTTTAACGGTGTAGGGTTGAGTGGTTTGAAGGATGGTTCGGTGTGAACCCCATCGTTTCTGCCGTGGTGAGCATGGGTTGAGTGTTGTCATCAGTCATCATCGGGCCCCTGTGGTGCTGCACCTGGCGCTGCTTTATCCACTCTCCCTCGCCTCTGCCCTCCTCCGAATTCTCCCTCCCGTCCCACTCCCCCCCGCCTCCCCTTCCCCCAGGAGTCGCAGTGTGGGCAACGCTCAGAGCGACGCGGGCAGCCATGGTCTCTCGCCGTTGCACCCGTCCGCCTCGCGCCTCTCCGCCGACCCCGACCGCCCCGCCTCCCCCCAGCTCATGCGCCGCCCCCGCGGCCACTCCGCCTCGATGCTGCCCCCCACAATGCGCACCTCCACGCCTCCCCGCGCGCCCGACCCAGGCGAGCGCCCCGGCTCGTCCCTGTCCGAACGAGGGAGTGGGCCTACTGGCAGGCGTAAGGGTGGCGTGTCTCGGAGAAAGGAAGGGGGGGGATCAGTAGGAGGCTCGGAAAGAACCGGGTCGCCCCTTTCACGAGGAGCTTATAGCTGGTACGCAGCTGACGATGCGCCAGGGGGTGTTGCAAGCGCGGGGCTCGTGGGTGGTACGGGGGAAGGCGAATACGAGCAGTACCAGCAGCGGGGGAGCAGAGGGCGCGGGATGGGCGCAGGCGGAGGGGCGCAAGGGGGAAGGCACGGGCGGCAGAAATCAAGCAGCAGCAGTGGAGGGGGTGAGGGGGAGGGCGTGCGAGGGGGGATGGGCGGAGGTGGGCGCGTAGAGGGGGGAGCGAGTGCGGGGAGGATGGGGAGGGGAAGCGTGGCAGTGAGGGGAGTTGCGGGTGGGGGGGTGGCTGCGAGTGGCGGGAGAGGAGGGGCGGGCGGGCATGTGCACGGGTATGGCAGAGGAGGGGCGGCGATTGAAGGGGGGGAGGATGAGGGGTATGGGGAGGGAGGGGTGTGGGAGGAGGAATTTGATAGTGGGAAGGGGGTGGGGGGGCTGGTGGGTGCTGAGGAGCAGCAGCAGCAGCAGTGGCAGCAGCAGCAGCAGTGGCAGGGGCAGGGGCAGGGGCAGGGGCAGCAGCAGTGGCAGGGGCAGCACATGCAGGCGCAGCAAGGGCATGCGGATGGGTATTCAAGCGGATACGTGGATGAAGAGAGGTACTTGAGCGAGCAAGGGGAGGAGGAGCAGCAGGAGCAGGAGGGAGGCGACGATTGGTATGAGGGAGGGAGAGGGGGGGATCCTGGGGCGTACGAGGGGCAAGGGGCGTGCGGTGAGGGCGTGTACGAGGAGGGCGCGTATGGCGGCGACCAGGGCTATGATGAGCAGGTTGGGGGGACGCAGGGTTATGGCAGGCAGGCAGGGTATGAAGCAGGGTACGGCGAGGCAGGGTACAGTGAGGCAGGGCGTGCCGGGCAGGGGTATGGGCGGCACACACAGCGGAGCGGAGGGCACAATGAGTATGGCGAGGCAGGGTATGGGGAGCAGGGGCATGTGGCGCAGGGGTATCATGAGACAGAGTATAACGAGCAGGGGTATAACGAGGAAGTGTATAATGATCAGGCATATACCGAGCATGGATATAAGGAGCAGCGATATAGCGAGCATGGATATAAAGAGCAGGGATATAACGAGCAGGGGTATAATGAGCAGGGGTATAACGAGCAGGGATATAATGAGCAGGGATATAACGAGCAGGGATATAACGAGCAAGGGTATGTAGAAGAAGGATTTGGAAAGCAAGGGTACGAGCAGGGATATGGGGAGCAGGGATATAGGGAGCAGGGGCAGGAGGGGCAGGGATACGAGGAGGAAGGGTACTATGAGGAGCAAGGCAGTGGTGGGGGCGGGGGGTACAGCGAAGGGCGAGGTGGGCAGTACCCAGTGCAGGTGCAAGCTGGGCGGCAGCAGTACCAGCAGCAGCGGCAGCAGGCTCCACAGCAGCAAGAGTATTCCGTGCAGCAGCAAGGGTATTCCCAGCAGCACCAGCAGGCGCAGCAGCAGGGTGCTGGGAGGTCGTCAAGAAAGGGGTCAGTGGGAGCAGCAGGTGCAGTGGGGGCAGGGGGGGGAGCAGAGATGGGCGGCGGGGGCACGGCAGGCGCCTCTGCGGCCAGAGGCAGGGCCTCCAAGCACCAGCCCCCGCAGTCGCATCAGCAGCTGGCAAATCGGCGCCCGCCAAGTGGAGGGGCGAAGGGTGCTGGTGTGTCTCGCAGTCGAGGAGGTGCAGGAGGTGGGGGAGGGTACTGAGGGGTGGGGAGAGGTGGAGGAAGAGCAGGTGCAAAGGGTAGGGGAGGGGTGTGGGGTGCAGACAAGTAGGGAGCCATAGGGGTGTGAAAGAAATGGCGGTGCAAGGGGGAGAGTGGGGAGAGATGATAGACGGAGAGTGGCTTTCCTTGTGTCGTTGCTGTGAGCATTAGGGGCACCGCTCCTACCGTACTCTCTTTCTGTTGCGGGAGAGGAGTGAAGAACGATATAACTGCTGCTCCATGACAGCACAGCACTGTGAGAAGGTTGTTGATGCGTTTCAAAGGCAAAGTCAGGAAGTGTGTCTGAGTCTGGTGCGAGGCGGCAGGCAGTGGTGGCAGCTTGCATGTCTGTAGCTGACATGGCATGGCATGATGGCATCTGGGAGTGCCACAGGCACACAGCCACTCAACACAACTCCCTGCTGCTGTGTGCCCAATATGGGTTGCCCTGCCCTGTGGTGGGCATGGCTGCAGGTTAGGGGTTCAATTGGGTGCTTGTATGTACTATGTGTGTGTGTCTGCACTGCATGCCTCTCTGCCAACCGCATGCTCTGAAAATGCTACAATCTGTACAACTATCTTACATGATGAATATATATTTAAGCTGGTACAAGATTATTTGACCGGAGGCACACTACACTCTTACACACATAATCCACCGAATCTAGCTCCCACAACCCCGCCCCCTTCATCCCCACCACCGCCTCCTCTGCCGTTAACCCCTTCCCTCCTGCCACCATCCACGCCCCCTGCTGCACCCCCTGTGACTCAAACGAGGAGTTCACCTCCGAGGGCGCCATGTAGCACGGCAGCCCCACCCTCCATACAGTCACACCCACACGAAGCTTCCTCGTTGCTTCCTCCAGTGCAGCCCACCGGGCGGCACTGCTGCCTTGGTCCAGCCATGCTGCTCGCAGCGCCTCCCATGACCTTGATTCCTCCTGCCCACTGCTCTCGCCTGCGCTGAATCCACTGTCACTGCTGTTGGTGGGGGTGTCCCAGAGCAGGTGGGCGAGCAGGGAGTGCAGGGCTGAGTGGGCAGCGGGGGAGGGCGGCAGCAGGAAGACGTCTGACAGAGGCGAGTCGCCCACCCCCACAGCCACACCCGCCCGCTGCCACGCCTGTCCCTCTGTCTCTTGCTGCTGGCCCGTGGCCTGCTCTTCGCCCGTCGCCCCCTGCTCATGCGGGCTAGACCCACCCCACTGCCACTGCCCCTGCTGCTCCCCCTGCTGCCCATGGCTGTGGGGCGGGTGCAGCAGGCGGGGCGCGAGGCAGAGGAAGGGGTCGCCGCGCCACGTGACGGCGGGGGAGGCCAGCAGCACCGGCACGCGCAGACGGGCTGACAGCAGCACGGCCGTGCGGACGTGTGCAGGGGATGGGATGATGGGGGCCGGAGGGGGAGAGGGGGGGTCGGAGGAAGACGGGGAGGGCGAGGAGGGGAGGAGAGAGACGAGGTGGCCGCGCGTGGCGAGGTGCAGGGCGAGGGCGGGGCAGGAGGTGAGCACGGCATAGTGGGAGAGGCCCAGCCCGTCCATGTGGCACGCCCAGTTGCGCGCCAGCTGCTGCCATGCGGGCGGGGCGGGGGTGTCTGTGGCGCGCAGCAGGGCGGACGCCCAGGAGTGTGCGTGGGCATGGTGGTGGTGGTGGTGGTGGTGGGATGCAGCGGACGGCTGGTGGTCGGGCAGGAGGAGCAGTGTGAAGGAGGTCACCTGTGGTGCAGGGGGGTGGGGTGTGGTTATGGGACGCACAAGGACGCAATCAACAGTCAGTGTTGGGTGAGAGGAGCGGAAAAAAGAAGATGAATCAAACCCAGCACGCTCCGCCCATGAATGTAGCATTGACTGCGTCTCTCACTCACCCCTCTCGCACTCTGCACCGCTCGCAACAGCTCCTCATCGCGCGTCACCATGGATGCATACGTGGCATCCGCCACTCCCGCTGCACCTGCTGACTCAGCATCGCCTCCTTCTGACGCATCATCAACTCCTGCACCACCCTCCTCTGCTCCCCCTAAAGCCGCGTCGTCATCACCGGCTGCCTCCGCCTCCCTTCCCCCCCCACCGCGCTGCCCTTCACCCCCGTGCTCTCCAGCGCCCTGCCTCCCCCCCTGCTCCCCTCTGCTCCCCCCCTGCCACGCCCACGCGGTACCCCCTCGCCCCACCCAGGGCAGCGGGCGCAGGCAGAAGTCAAAGCGAGGCAGTGATGCTAATGGGGGCAGCTGTGCCCACCACCACGGGCCCTGCTCCGCTGCTCCCACCTGCTCCGCTGCTCCCACCTGCTCCGCTGCTCCCACCTGCTCCGCTGCTCCCACCTGCTCTGCTGCGCTCAGGTGCTCCATCATGTGCTCTGTTGCATTCAGGTGTTCTGCTGCATTCACCGGCTCCACTGCACCGATATTTGCTGAAGCAGTGAGGTGCTGCGGCATGAGCAGGGTGGCATCAGCGCCTTTAGACTGCTTGAAGCTCTCCCCCCGCTCGCGGTGGCTCACACTCAGCGCCAGCCCTGCAGGCAGCGACGCGTAGAGGTTGAGCGCGGCCGTGGCGTGCGCCCATTTGACGATCCACGGCGTCCAGATGCCGTTGCCCTGCCGTGGGGGGGGAGGAGGAGGAGGGGAGACGAGGCGTGTCACAGCCACAGCCAGTACAGGGGCGAGCGCATGGTGCAGATGTGAGCAAGGAGGGGCCCGCGGGGAGGGGGAGAGGGGAGGGGGAGAGGGGAGGGGGAGGGGGAGAGGGGAGGGGGAGAGGGGAGGGGGAGGGGGAGAGGGGAGGGGGAGAGGGGAGTGGGAGAGGGGAGGGGGAGAGGGGAGGGGGAGTGGCAAGGCAGGCCCACAAAAGGTAGTGCAGTGCAAGCAAGGCTGGCAGTGGCTGGGAGTGGAGGACGGTGATGAGAGAGGGAGAAGAGAGAGGAGGGGTGGAGGGGAGCCCACACGCTCAACCGCATGCACAGTCACTTGCACACCCCCCCACCATCCCTCACACCCCCCTTCTCCTTTCCCCCACGGCACGCACCCGTCCCTTCCAGAAGCCCGTGGTCTTGAGCCCTCGGATGACCGGCTCCCTCCCCGGCGTGTACCGCCGCGCGTCGTACCACACGCGGAACGCCCGCCACGGCGCCGGCAGGAGCAGCTGCCCCCATGTGCCCACCAGCGCATACAGGAACGGTCGCCCCGTATGCGCTATGGCCGGGGCCGGCTGGCCGGGCACGAGGCGCTGGCGCTGCAGGGAGATGCCGTACACGTTAGAGTCATACTCGGTATTGTTGTAGTAGTAGCGGTGCAGCATGCGCTTGAGGTAGGAGTAGAAGAGCGACGACACGGCCACGTCGTCCTCCAACACGAACGCAAACTCGTTGCTGTCGCTGGGCCACCACGCCTCCATCCACTGTGCCTGCACGCCGCCGTTCATGCTGCGCACGTGCACCTGCACGCCACAGCACAGCACCCCCACCGCCAGTCAAGCTTTAAGAAGGGTTGGAGGCGCTGTTGTTGAGAACACACTGGTCCTGCTGTGCAGCTTTGCACGTGCCCACAGCCTAGCACCGTGCAGCCATTTGCTGATAATCCCCCACCATGCGCACCTGCTTGCGGCCGTGCTGCCATGCAAACGAGTCCGCCACTGCCAGCACGGATCGGAACTTGCGCCGCTTAGATGCCACCTCCCCCGCGCCACGCCTCTGCACCGCTCCAACCACAGACCGCACCTCCCCCAGCCGCCGCCGCCCCTGCGCCTGCCCCCGCGCCCTCTGCGCCCACAGTCGCCCCCGGTGGCGCCAGTTGGACAGGTCCCCCGCCTCCTCCACGCCAAAGGCGCTGCGCCCCAGCCCCACCGCGCCGACACCCGCGAATCCGCGCTTCGCGCCGCCAGGCAGCTGCGGACTCGCCTCGAGCCCTCGGTTCCGCGCTCCGCCTCCCCCCAGACCCCTCTCCACCGCGGATTCAGCCTGCACCGGGTCGTCCGCCTGCTCGCCTGCGCCCCACGCGCGGCGGTCCAAGCGGTCTGTGAGCTGTAGCGGGTCGTTCAGCTGCACGCCCGCGAACGGGTGGTCCACGTGAATGTCCAGTGACACGTCATCGCCGCCGTAGTCCGCCGCCCGCAATGATTGCAAGCAGCGGGACAGGCTCGCCGTGCGGTCGAACGTGAGCACGATGAGCCGCACGTGCATGCGAGACGCGTCGCGCGCGGAGCGATCCTCCGCGTCGCGGCTGCTCCAGCGGCTTCGTCGGTCGTGCCGGTCGGTGGTGCTGCCGCTGCTGCTGTCAGCGTGCATGGCGAATGGACTCGAATCGAGAGCATCTGCGGCGGGCGATTGGTGGCCAAATCCATCTCCGCCGTCCATCGCGGCGGCGAGAGCTGATCTGTGCGGACCTGGTGGCGCGGAGAGGCGGTGACAGATGTGCTGGATGAATGGCCACAAGAACGCGGAATGGGCGCTCAGTGCGACGCAAACGAGGACGACTACAACGAGCGCGACCGCCATACGAGGCAAGAAGAAGGCTGGGCGTTTGTAAACTCCCGCGGCTGCCGCTTGCGATTCGCCCGCAGGTGACGTGGCGCGCAGGTGGTCCTTGACGTCCCCATCGGGATTGCCACGTGGCGGCGAGTCCACCCTCCGCGGGTGGCGCTGGCGCCACATGGTCGTGCGTCGCACGCCGTGCTGCTACCGCGCGAGCAGCAGCGACGGCGGAGAGGTGAATGCGACGCGAAGACGCTACGCGACGCGGCGAATCAATGCTCAGCGGAATGGCGCAAAATGAGATGAGAAGTGACGAATGTGCGTGATGGATGCTTTTTGGGTTGCGTAGCAACCTTATTCCACATCGGTGCAATCCAGCTTCCAATATAGACTCCCTCGTTTCTGTGCTTACTGTATCCGTGAGCAAAAACAAATGTACCATATTACTAGTATTGGGGTTCTACACCCGCCCTCTACTTTCTTCCTTACGTGGCTCATCTTCAACCGTTGGTTCCCCCACATTGTACGCTGTTGTGTCAGGCCCAGTAGACATCCCCACAGCAGTGACCCAGGTCAAGCCCCAAACTTGCTCACTCGATCCTGACTTTCCTCTCATTCATCGCCCCCTGCTTGGCTCAACCAGTCCCGCGTCATTGTCTGTCCCGCTGGTTCAACCCGCGCCTCATTCTCCCACCATGGCCGCAACAAGCGCAGCAGCAGCCTCAGCGCTCGCGTCGCCTGCGGCGCGTCCGAACCTCGCGGACCTTCGCACGGCGGGCCATTCCGTCGCAGCGGCCCCCCTGTGCGCCCTTTCGCTCCGATCGTCGTCGGATCGCGTTAATGCCGCGAGTGCTTCAGTCGCCCGCGACGTCGCACAGGTCGCCAGGCGATCCGCCCGTCGAGCGACGTGGATCGCCTCCGTGAACGGCGGGTCTGGTGGCCCCGTGTACAGCGATGGCAACGAGAGCGACGACGCTGATGACGTGGCAGTCAGCGACGAGTCAGTGCCGGATGACATTCTCGAAACGCTCGCCCAATCAGCTGCTGCCACGCAATCAGCAGCCTTCATTTCCGCGAGCCTTGAAGCGAACGCGATCGCAGGCGGAGACTCCGCAGAAGAAGCGGCGGCCTTTGCGGCGGCGGAGGTGGCGGAGGCGGCGGCGCGCGCGCAGCAGCGGCAGCTGCGCGACCTGAAGCTGTGCCTGATCGACTCGCTGTACGGCACGGAGCGCGGGTTCCGCGCGAGCGGGGAGACGCGCGCGGAGGTGGCGGAGCTGGTGGCGCAGCTTGAAGCCGCCAACCCCACCGAGGCGCCCACCGAGTCGCCCGCGCTCAATGGCAACTGGGTGCTCGTGTGAGGCTCCTGTCTCCCTGCTGTTCGCCCGGTTACCCTCCTCACGTACTCCCCAACCCCACCACACTACCCCCTCCTCCGCCCTCTCCCATATTTCCTCTTGCTGAAAGCGCATACTGCTATCCCTTTTCCCTCACGCCCTTCTCACTCTCTCCTTCCATCTCCCCCATTCCTCCCCCCACTCCTTCCCCCCCCCCGCCCTCCCCTCCCCCTCTTAGCTACACGTTCTCAGAGCTGCTGCCGCTGCTGGCGGCGGGGCAGGTGCCGCTGGTGCGGGTGGGAGCCATCACGCAGAGCGTGGACGTGGCGGGGGGCGCGGTGAGCAACAGCATCTCGTTTGAGGGGCCGCTCACCTCCTCCACCATCCGCGTGGACGCCACGGCTGAGATCAGGAGCGGCAAGCGCCTGCAGGTCAGCCACGCACTGCTGCTGGGCTGGGGTGGGTGGGCGCACAAGGAGGTGCCGCGTGCAGATGCATGGGGGTGGGATGCGTCTGTTTGTGATGGACGTATGTCTGCCTTTTTCCCTCCATTCACACTCACCCTCATCTCTTCTTCTCCCTCTTTCCCCCCTCTCCACCCCCACCAGGTAAAGTTCGAGCAGGTGACCTTCTCCTCCCCGCAGCCCCTCGACGCCGCCTCCCCCCCATCCCTGGCGCCCATCGCGCTCTTCGGCCAGACCCTGGACCTCTCACCGCTGGCGGCAGCACTGCAGCCGGTGCAGCAGGCGGCACTGGAGGTGGCAAAGCTGGTGTCGGGCGCACCGCCGCTGGCGCTGCCCATCGATGGCGAGCGCGCAGCGGGGTGGCAGCTCATCACGTACCTCGATGATGACTTCCGGATTGCCAGGGGTGATGCCGGATCGCTGTTTGTCATGGTCAGGGAGGGCAGTGACCTGCTGGAGTGATCGAGGGAGAGGGGTGCTGTGTGGGTAGTACAGGGGGCTTGTTTGATGCCACACAACACGACCTTAGGAGGATGTTTATTACTGTTCAGCTAATAGTCAGGATGGGCAGTAGTGGGGCTTTGTATTATCCCGTTACCAGTAAGACACAGTACGGTATGTTTTTGCTTTATTCGCTCATATACGAAACAAAGATGGAATGACTGAACTCAATGGTGGTGGCCCGCTAAGAGGGGTTGATCCCCACACCAAGGGCGCTGTGCACTGGCTGGTTGGTTATTGTATCAGCGCCGACCAGCAGCTGCGCTGTGGTGCACCCATGGGAATAAACGCACTCGAGCCACATTACTCAGCCTCATCATCACCCGTACTTGTTTATAGGTTCCTTTTCTCCCTAATGGAGGCCACAGGAACCCATGCAGGCGCAGCTAGAGCTCGAAAACACGCGCCGTGTGGTCGTCCGACCCCGTCACCGCAAAGGTCCCATCACTGTAATGGGTGATGGGGCAGGCAGTGGGACACATGGCATGCAGCACAGGTCAGAGAGGGGCAGAGGGTGGGGCACAGAGGTGGTAGCGTGCAGCGGTGTGTGAAGGCCATGGGGAATGCATGCATTCCCGGACACTCAAGCACAGGTGTTAGAGTGGGAACAGAAGGGACACATGTGCAGTCTAAACATGCGTCATGATGGGCTTGACAGTGATGGTGTTGAGGTGTGAGGGGGGCAAGGGAGGGCTCACGGGGTGAGGGCAAGGGAGAGCACGGCATCACGGTTGCCACGCAGGGTCTTCTGAACGGCCCCCGTGCGTGCATCCCACACGTGCACTGCTCCATCTGCTGTCGCCGTCACCAGCACTGGTGCTGCGGGCGCCCATGCCATCTGCACCACCCCGTCCTGCCGGGTGGCAGCAAGGGTGGCGTAGGTAGGAGAGGGGAGAGAGGGGAGGGGGAGGGGAGAGTGATGGAACTGTGCATGTGTGAGTGCGTGAGGAGCATGACAGCGTGAGTGGTACATGGCACAATTCATGCAAGCCAGCACGAACAGCAACGAGCGGCGTGTGCAGCTGACCTGGTGTGTGCAGGTGGAGCGCAGCTGCAGCGAGTTGATGTCAAATATGCGCACTGACCCATCCAGTGATGCCGTTGCCACCGTTGGCCCCCTGCCATGCCACCAGCACGCACCCATGCATGCACGCACATGCACACACAGAGGCAGCAGTGAGGGCAAGATACAGCCGTGAGGGCAAGATACAGCCGTGAGGGCAAAATACAGCCGTGAGGGCAAGATACAGCCCTGAGCGCAAGATACAGCCGTGAGGGCAAGATACAGCCGTGAGGGCAAGATACAGCCGTGCCACTGCCTGTGCGATCGCAAGAATGCCACTGTCTCTGCCTCCCACTCGCTCTGGCAGTGTGTGGCAGTGGCAAGAGAGGCGCGAGCGGGAGGGAGGCACTCACTGGGGGTTGAAGACGACCGCCTCCACCGAGTCTGTGTGCCCTGTTAGTAACCCCAACACCTGCCCGCCCCCATGCCATGCCATGCCAAGCATGCCGCCAGGTGCCATGCACAGAGCCACGAGACAGAGCATTGTTGGGAGAAGAGAGTGATATGAGTGCCCTGTGCCGAGCTTGTAGGAAGCTGAGTGGACGTGAGCAGAGCAGAGCAGAGCGTGAGAGGAGCAATGGCAGAGCAAGGAGACAGCGGTAGAAGCAGCATGCTCCGTCACATGCACTGGCGTGCATGACAGCACCCCACCCTGGGCTGCTGCAGGCCAAAGAGGGCGGTGGTGTGGTCGGCGGAGCCAGCCGCGCCCACTGAGCCCTGTGGCGCCATGGCCAGACACGTGATGGCGTCGCTGTGGAACAACGGCCCTGCCACATGCCGTGCAGTAAGGGGAGGGGGTGAGCAGGACAAGGAGCACATAGGACATGAGACATGAGACATGGGGCAACGGACATGGGGCATGGGGCATGGGGCATGGGGCATGGGGCATGGGGCATGGGGCATGGTGCATGGTGCATGGGGCATGGGGCATGGGGCATGGGGCATGGGGCATGGGGCATGGGGCATGGTGCATGGGGCATGGGGCATGGGGCATGGGGCATGGGGCATGGGGCATGGGGCATGGGGCATGGGGCATGGGGCATGGTGCATGGGGCATGGGGCATGGGGCATGGGGCATGGGGCATGGGGCATGGGGCATGGGGCATGGTGCATGGGGCATGGGGCATGGGGCATGGGGCATGGGGTCATGGGGCATGGGGCATGGGGCATGGGGCATGGTGCATGGGGCATGGGGCATGGGGCATGGGGCATGGGGCATGGGGCATGGGGCATGGGGCATGGGACATGGGGCATGGGGCATGGGGCATGAGACATGGGGCAACGGACATGGGGCATGGGGCATGGGGCATGGGGCATGGGGCATGGGGCATGGGGCATGGGGCATGGGGCATGGGGCATGGGGCATGGTGCATGGGGCATGGGGCATGGGGCATGGGGCATGGGGCATGGGGCATGGGGCATGGGGCATGGGGCATGGTGCATGGGGCATGGGGCATGGGGCATGGGGCATGGGGCATGGGGCATGGGGCATGGGGCATGGGGCATGGTGCATGGGGCATGGGGCATGGGGCATGGGGCATGGGACATGGGGCATGGGGCATGGGGCATGGGGCATGGGGCATGGGGCATGGGACATGAGACATGAGACATGGGGCAACGGACATGGGGCATGGGACATGGGGCATGGGGCATGGGGCATGGGGCATGGGGCATGGGGCATGGGGCATGGGGCATGGGGCATGGGGCATGGGGCATGGGGCATGGTGCATGGGGCATGGGGCATGGGGCATGGGGCATGGGGCATGGGGCATGGGGCATGGGGCATGGGGCATGGGGCATGGTGCATGGGGCATGGGGCATGGGGCATGGGGCATGGGGCATGGGGCATGGGACATGGGGCATGGGGCATGGGGCATGGGGCATGGTGCATGGTGCATGGGGCATGGGGCATGGGGCATGGGGCATGGGGCATGGGGCATGGGGCATGGTGCATGGGGCATGGGGCATGGGGCATGGGGCATGGGGCATGGGGCATGGGGCATGGGGCATGGGGCATGGTGCATGGGGCATGGGGCATGGGGCATGGGGCATGGGGCATGGGGCATGGGACATGGGGCATGGGGCAACGGACATGGGGCATGGGGCATGGGGCATGGGACATGGGGCATGGGGCATGGGGCATGGGGCATGGGACATGGGGCATGGGGCATGGGGCATGGGGCATGGGGCATGGGGCATGGGGCATGGGGCATGGTGCATGGGGCATGGGGCATGGGGCATGGGGCATGGGGCATGGGGCATGGGGCATGGGGCATGGTGCATGGGGCATGGGGCATGGGGCATGGGGCATGGGGCATGGGGCATGGGACATGGGGCATGGGGCAACGGACATGGGGCATGGGGCATGGGGCATGGGACATGGGGCATGGGGCATGGGGCATGGGGCATGGGACATGGGGCATGGGGCATGGGGCATGGGGCATGGGGCATGGGGCATGGGGCATGAGGCATGGGGCATGGGGCATGGGGCATGGGGCATGGGGCATGGGACATGGGGCATGGGGCATGGGGCATGGGACATGAGACATGAGACATGGGGCAACGGACATGGGGCATGGGACATGGGGCATGGGGCATGGGGCATGGGACATGGGGCATGGGGCATGGGGCATGGGACATGGGGCATGGGGCATGGGGCATGGGACATGGGGCATGGGGCATGGGGCATGAGACATGGGGCAACGGACATGGGGCATGGGGCATGGGGCATGGGGCATGGGGCATGGGGCATGGGGCATGGGGCATGGGGCATGGGGCATGGTGCATGGGGCATGGGGCATGGGGCATGGGGCATGGGGCATGGGGCATGGGGCATGGGGCATGGGGCATGGGGCATGGTGCATGGGGCATGGGGCATGGGGCATGGGGCATGGGGCATGGGGCATGGGACATGGGGCATGGGGCATGGGGCATGGGACATGGGGCATGGGGCATGGGGCATGGGGCATGGGACATGGGGCATGGGGCATGGGGCATGGGACATGGGGCATGGGGCATGGGGCATGAGACATGGGGCAACGGACATGGGGCATGGGGCATGGGGCATGGGGCATGGGGCATGGGGCATGGGGCATGGGGCATGGGGCATGGGGCATGGGGCATGGGGCATGGGACATGGGGCATGGGGCATGGGGCATGAGACATGGGGCAACGGACATGGGGCATGGGGCATGGGGCATGGGGCATGGGGCATGGGGCATGGGGCATGGGGCATGGGGCATGGTGCATGGGGCATGGGGCATGGGGCATGGGGCATGGGGCATGGGGCATGGGGCATGGGGCATGGGGCATGGTGCATGGGGCATGGGGCATGGGGCATGGGGCATGGGGCATGGGGCATGGGGCATGGGGCATGGGGCATGGTGCATGGGGCATGGGGCATGGGGCATGGGGCATGGGGCATGGGGCATGGGGCATGGGGCATGGGACATGGGGCATGGGGCATGGGGCATGAGACATGGGGCAACGGACATGGGGCATGGGCATGGGGCATGGGGCATGGGGCATGGGGCATGGGGCATGGGGCATGGGGCATGGGGCATGGGGCATGGGGCATGGGGCATGGGGCATGGGGCATGGGGCATGGGGCATGGGGCATGGGGCATGGGGCATGGGGCATGGGGCATGGTGCATGGGGCATGGGGCATGGGGCATGGGGCATGGGGCATGGGGCATGGGGCATGGGGCATGGGGCATGGTGCATGGGGCATGGGGCATGGGGCATGGGACATGGGGCATGGGGCATGGGGCATGGGGCATGGGGCATGGGGCATGGGACATGAGACATGAGACATGGGGCAACGGACATGGGGCATGGGACATGGGGCATGGGGCATGGGGCATGGGGCATGGGGCATGGGGCATGGGGCATGGGGCATGGGGCATGGGGCATGGGGCATGGGGCATGGTGCATGGGCATGGGGCATGGGGCATGGGGCATGGGGCATGGGGCATGGGGCATGGGGCATGGGGCATGGGGCATGGTGCATGGGGCATGGGGCATGGGGCATGGGGCATGGGGCATGGGACATGGGGCATGGGGCATGGGGCATGGGGCATGGGGCATGGGACATGGGGCATGGGGCATGGGGCATGGGGCATGGGACATGGGGCATGGGGCATGGGGCATGAGACATGGGGCAACGGACATGGGGCATGGGGCATGGGGCATGGGGCATGGGGCATGGGGCATGGGGCATGGGGCATGGGGCATGGGGCATGGGGCATGGGACATGGGGCATGGGGCATGGGGCATGAGACATGGGGCAACGGACATGGGGCATGGTGCATGGGGCATGGGGCATGGGGCATGGGGCATGGGGCATGGGGCATGGGGCATGGGGCATGGTGCATGGGGCATGGGGCATGGGGCATGGGGCATGGGGCATGGGGCATGGGGCATGGGGCATGGGGCATGGGGCATGGTGCATGGGGCATGGGGCATGGGGCATGGGGCATGGGGCATGGGGCATGGGACATGGGGCATGGGGCATGGGGCATGGGGCATGGGGCATGGGACATGGGGCATGGGGCATGGGGCATGGGGCATGGGACATGGGGCATGGGGCATGGGGCATGGGACATGGGGCATGGGGCATGGGGCATGAGACATGGGGCAACGGACATGGGGCATGGGGCATGGGGCATGGGGCATGGGGCATGGGGCATGGGGCATGGGGCATGGGGCATGGGACATGGGGCATGGGGCATGGGGCATGAGACATGGGGCAACGGACATGGGGCATGGGGCATGGGGCATGGGGCATGGGGCATGAGGCATGGGGCATGGGGCATGGGGCATGGGGCATGGGGCATGGGACATGGGGCATGGGGCATGGGGCATGGGACATGGGGCATGGGGCATGGGGCATGGGGCATGGGGCATGGGGCATGGGGCATGGGGCATGGGGCATGGGGCATGGGGCATGGGGCATGGGGCATGGGGCATGGTGCATGGGGCATGGGGCATGGGGCATGGGGCATGGGGCATGGGGCATGGGGCATGGGGCATGGGGCATGGGGCATGGGCATGGGGCATGGGGCATGGGGCATGGGGCATGGGCATGGGCATGGTGCATGGGGCATGGGGCATGGGGCATGGGACATGGGGCATGGGGCATGGGGCATGGGGCATGGGGCATGGGGCATGGGACATGAGACATGAGACATGGGGCAACGGACATGGGGCATGGGACATGGGGCATGGGGCATGGGGCATGGGGCATGGGGCATGGGGCATGGGGCATGGGGCATGGGGCATGGGGCATGGGGCATGGGGCATGGTGCATGGGGCATGGGGCATGGGGCATGGGGCATGGGGCATGGGGCATGGGGCATGGGGCATGGGGCATGGGGCATGGTGCATGGGGCATGGGGCATGGGGCATGGGGCATGGGGCATGGGGCATGGGACATGGGGCATGGGGCATGGGGCATGGGGCATGGGGCATGGGACATGGGGCATGGGGCATGGGGCATGGGGCATGGGACATGGGGCATGGGGCATGGGGCATGAGACATGGGGCAACGGACATGGGGCATGGGGCATGGGGCATGGGGCATGGGGCATGGGGCATGGGGCATGGGGCATGGGGCATGGGGCATGGGGCATGGGACATGGGGCATGGGGCATGGGGCATGAGACATGGGGCAACGGACATGGGGCATGGTGCATGGGGCATGGGGCATGGGGCATGGGGCATGGGGCATGGGGCATGGGGCATGGGGCATGGTGCATGGGGCATGGGGCATGGGGCATGGGGCATGGGGCATGGGGCATGGGGCATGGGGCATGGGGCATGGGGCATGGTGCATGGGGCATGGGGCATGGGGCATGGGGCATGGGGCATGGGGCATGGGACATGGGGCATGGGGCATGGGGCATGGGGCATGGGGCATGGGACATGGGGCATGGGGCATGGGGCATGGGGCATGGGACATGGGGCATGGGGCATGGGGCATGGGACATGGGGCATGGGGCATGGGGCATGAGACATGGGGCAACGGACATGGGCATGGGCATGGGGCATGGGGCATGGGGCATGGGGCATGGGGCATGGGGCATGGGGCATGGGGCATGGGACATGGGGCATGGGGCATGGGGCATGAGACATGGGGCAACGGACATGGGGCATGGGGCATGGGGCATGGGGCATGGGGCATGAGGCATGGGGCATGGGGCATGGGGCATGGGGCATGGGGCATGGGACATGGGGCATGGGGCATGGGGCATGGGACATGAGACATGAGACATGGGGCAACGGACATGGGGCATGGGACATGGGGCATGGGGCATGGGGCATGGGGCATGGGGCATGGGGCATGGGGCATGGGGCATGGGGCATGGGGCATGGTGCATGGGGCATGGGGCATGGGGCATGGGGCATGGGGCATGGGGCATGGGGCATGGGGCATGGGGCATGGGGCATGGTGCATGGGGCATGGGGCATGGGGCATGGGGCATGGGGCATGGGGCATGGGGCATGGGGCATGGGGCATGGTGCATGGGGCATGGGGCATGGGGCATGGGGCATGGGGCATGGGGCATGGGGCATGGGGCATGGGACATGGGGCATGGGGCATGGGGCATGAGACATGGGGCAACGGACATGGGGCATGGGGCATGGGGCATGGGGCATGGGGCATGGGGCATGGGGCATGGGGCATGGGGCATGGGGCATGGTGCATGGGGCATGGGGCATGGGGCATGGGGCATGGGGCATGGGGCATGGGGCATGGGGCATGGGGCATGGGGCATGGTGCATGGGGCATGGGGCATGGGGCATGGGGCATGGGGCATGGGGCATGGGGCATGGGGCATGGGGCATGGGGCATGGGGCATGGGGCATGGGGCATGGGGCATGGGGCATGGGGCATGGGGCATGGGGCATGGGGCATGGGGCACACCCGAGGACACAGCCATTCCCTATTAAAACACGCAATCCACGTGGGTGAGGTGAGAGGGGCGCGACGGGTGGGAGAGGGGCGAGAGGAGACCTGCGAGGGTGGCGGTGGTGGCGGCAGAGCGCGGGTCCCAGCAGCGCACGGACCCGTCCGTTGACCCCGTCCACACTGCCCGGCCTGGTGGGTGGGGGAGAAGGGGAAGAGGAGGATTGCGAAAGGAAAGGAGAGGGGAGGGAAGGGGTGGAGGGAGGGGGAGGGAAGAAGGCATGGGTAGGGTTGGGGAGGGCAAGTGGGGCATGAGCACTGCCTCTCTTGAATGCTGCTCTGCTGTGCACTGGACCACACTCTGAAACACACTAGGTGCTCTGCTGCCAGGGTGCATGCAGGCATGGGAGCAGAGGGAGCACGTACCATCGGGGGAGAAGGCCCCACAGGTGACCCCAGCGCTGTGCCCCGTGAAGACGGCCATGCACGCCCCCGTCTCCGCATTCCACATCCACGCTGTCAGGTCCTCCGACCCCGCCAGTACCACCGCGCCACGTGGATGCCACGTCAGGAACTGGGCAGGGACGGCGGGTGCAGTGAGGGGGGGGAGACGAGAAAGGGTGAGGATGGTGAGTGGAAATGGGGTGGGATACGGGTGGAGGGGAAGGTGAGTGAGCTCCGCCACAGCAGGCACAGCAACCAGCATTCCCAATGACCACACAGCGGTGGGGGGAGCATCGCAGAGGAAGGCGAGGGCGGGCCCTGCCGTGCCACCCATGCGATGCGCACCTCGATGCCCTCCCCGGGCCCCTCAAGGCGGTGGCGCCTCTCCCCCGAGGCGGCGTCCCACAGCATGACCACTCCGTCCAGCCCCGCCGTGGCCACCCACCGCCCGTCCCCACTGAACTCCACCGCCGCTATGCTGTCCCTGTGCCCTGCCATGCGGAGGGGGGGGAGAGGTGAGGGGGGATAGCAAGGAGGGAAGCGGGTGTGAGGCCAGGAAATGCTTGGCACGCGGCAGGCAGAGATGGCAGCGACCTTCTCTCCTGCCACTGACCCATCTGTGCATGGCATGGTGGCATGGTGGTGACATGGTGGCATACTGGCATGTGCTATTGCCCCACCCACCCACAGCGGCAGCCCACCTTGGAGCTTGACGGGGTCCTCCGCCTGCCCGATGGTCCACAGGTACGCCACCTCGTCCCCGCCGCCCGATGCCACTCTGCCGCCCGGGAGAGGGCTGCACGCCACGGCGTACACACAGTCTGGTGGGCAGCAGGGGGAGGGGTGAGACGAGAAGAGGTGTTGCATGGGCGTATGGCAGGCACAGCAGCAGGCACAGCAGCGGGCACAGCAGCAGGCACAGCAGCGGGCACAGCAGCAGGCACAGCAGCGGGCACAGCAGCGGGCACAGCAGCGAGCGCTATGCAGGTGTGGCATGCAGCGGTGAAGAGGAGCAGAGCACTGACCTGTGTGCGCCGTAAACACATGCACTGAGTCGTCCTGCCCTCCCTCCTCATCCTCCTCGCCCTCCTCGCCCCCTGCCACCATCCACCCCACAGCAGCACGCAATTAGTCACGGCACGTGCAGCACAGGGCAACGCATGAGAAGGGGCAACGGAAGGCAGTCAGTGCAGCAGCACTGATGGAGCAGCACTGATGGAGCAGCAGTGATGGAGCAGCAGTGATGGAGCAGCACTGATGGAGCAGCAGTGATGGAGCAGCACTGATGGAGCAGCACTGATGGAGCAGCACTAATGGAGCAGCACTGATGGAGCAGCAGTGATGGAGCAGCAGTGATGGAGCAGCAGTGATGGAGCAGCACTGATGGAGCAGCAGTGATGGAGCAGCACTGATGGAGCAGCACTGATGGAGCAGCACTGATGGAGCAGCACTAATGGAGCAGCACTGATGGAGCAGCACTAATGGAGCAGCACTGATGGAGCAGCACTAATGGAGCAGCAGTGATGGAGCAGCAGTGATGGAGCAGCAGTGATGGAGCAGCACTGATGGAGCAGCACTGATGGAGCAGCAGTGATGGAGCAGCAGTGATGGAGCAGCACTGATGGAGCAGCACTGATGGAGCAGCACTGATGGAGCAACACTAATGGAGCAGCACTGATGGAGCAGCACTGATGGAGCAGCAGTGCTGGAGCAGCACTGATGGAGCAGCACTGATGGAGCAGCACTGATGGAGCAGCACTGATGGAGCAGCACTGATGGAGCAGCACTGATGGAGCAGCACTGATGGAGCAGCACTGATGGAGCAGCACTGATGGAGCAGCACCAATGTTCAAAATTTCGGTTGGGGTAAAATACGCTCCGTTTAAAACGCTCGTATTTTACGCTGTTTTTTCAAAATTTCGGCTGTTTTTTTGTTGGAGATTTTTGTGCCAAAAAAAATAAAAACAGAAAGGGTTCATAGATGATTCCAGAACAGGGCAGCATACAAACAGAAAGTAACATGCTAAAAACTAGTCAGAAATGAGCAAACACAGTCAGGTCCCTCCTCCTTCCTAACTACCTACTCTTACTCCTTCTACCCCTCCTACCTAGTCCTTATCCTTCAGCCCCCTCCTCTTATCTAGTCCTTACCCTTCAGCCCCCTCCACTTACCGATAAGTTATCCTTCAGCCCCCTCCTCCTACTTGGTCCTTATCCTTCAGCCCCCTCCTCCCCTACCTAGTCCTAATCCTTCTCCTCTTCCTCATCCTCCTCGTCATCCTCCTCCTCCCCGCTACTCCCGTCGCTACAATCCCACGCATTCACCCCCTTGTTCTTCCGCTTGGTTGGTTCATCCGGACCACTGTCATCACTGCTCCCATCCTCCGCCTCTTCTTCCTCTTCCTCACAAACCTTCTCCTTCTCCTTGCGGGACCCACTGCCCTTGGAAGCACTCTTCTTCTTCTTCAGATTTGCGCGCTTCCTTTTGGTCACCCGCTTGCCAATGTTCCCGAAGGTGTCCCAATCAATGGTACACGGCTCCCCCCCCGCCTCCTCCTCCTCATCCACCTCCGCCTCCACCGGAAGAGAAAGGATCACGCTGCTGCTGCCCTCCTGCAGCGATCCATTGCTCAGGTCGCTGTAGAGCTTTGCACGGGCCTCTGTTTTTTAGTCATAGGACTCCCGAGCCCGCCGGCCAAATTCCACAAATGCCACGTCCGTCATGGACGTGGCATTCAGCCGGTTGCGGTCCCGCCTTTGGACCCTAGCGAGAGCGGACCAATACCGCTCGACCTCGGATGAAGTCACGGGCTGGGAGAGCAAAATCACCGCAACCTTTTGCAAAGCACGCACCTCACCCCCATACAGCTCCCACCACTCAGCCGCGGAGAGCCTCCCGCTCTCCACCAAGATGGTGGCAGCCCACCGCGCATCCACAGACCCCAACTTCCCCTCTCCCTTGTGAAAAGCGGCTAGTTGCACCGCTAGCATCGTCCGCATCTCAACACTGCCCCCCCTTGCCTTAAACACCTCTTCAGCCCCCGCCCTCAGTTCGGGATCCTCCCGAACCTCGCGTACGTACTGGTTTTTCGGGTTTAGAAGCCACCCCAAGGCGTGGAGGGGGTTGTGCAGCTGTCCGTCCCATCGGTTGGCTATGATAGCCTTAAACGCAGCAAGAAACGCGGCCTTCTCGTTTCCCGGAAGCAAACCGGTTTTCTTGGAGAGTTGGGCAGCTGCGCTCGCAGGAAGAGCAACACATTCATGGTGAGTAATAGCGTGGGAGTGGCTGGTGTAGGGACAGATTCGTTGAACTAACAGATTCATATGTCTAATACATTGAACTTACCCGCCTTCGTTGCCGCTTCGTTGGTCTTGACCGTAGCCTCAAGCATGAGGCCGTAGATCCGCCCCATCACAAGGGACCGCCGGTCAACGATGCGTAGCACCTCGTAGATGGGCTTAATGAGGCCGAGAATGGCCGTGACGGAGTCCCAAAACGTCTCCTCCAAGAGGAGACCACGGATAGCCTGTCCCTCCTCCGTGTTCGCCACCGCCACAGTTTTCCACTCCTCACTAATCACCATCTCCTTCAATGCCTTTTTAACCTCAAGGAAACGCTCGATCATGATCACTTGCGTTCCAAAACGAGTAGCACCAGGGCGGACAAGCGCTAGCTTGCTAAACAACTCACGGAAAAGTGTGACGGCCGAGGCACTCCCCTTGACCATCATCACAACCCGATGCACCTGGTTGAGGACCCTCTTCACCGCCTTCACCTTCCCCATATCGTGAAGCATGAGGTCCAAGACGTGGGCCGCACAATTGGTGAAGAAGACTTGCGGGTACTCGTCCTTGAGCAAGTTAGCCGCGCGCTTGTTGTTAGCCGCGTTGTCCATGACGACTTGGACAACGTGGCTGTCCCCCACCTCGCAAATCGAATGTTGGATGAGCTTCGCGAGGTACTCTCCAGTTTTTTTCGCGGTTTTGGAGTCGACGCAGTCCACAATCACCGGCGCGGTGTCGTTTTGGGCGATGACGCAAATCATGCCTCGGCTTTTGAGGCACGTCCAACCGTCCATCGTGAGGGTGCATCCGCTTCTCGGCCAACTCTCTTTGATTGGCTTGATGAGCTCCTCCGTGTCGAGCTTCAACTTGACAAGAAGTGGGCCCGCCACCTTGTATGCCGAAGGTAAGGTGTAGGCCTTCCCGAATGCGGCGACTGCATCCACAAACGCTTGCATCGCCTTAGACGAAGACGTCCTAAACGCCAGGTCGTTTTCCGCCACAGCAGCCGCCCACAGGTAGTCCAAGCGTCCGCGCGCTGTCACGTCGGCCATCTCCCGAATGTCCCGCTGCCGTGAGCGCCGGGGTAACTGCACCTCCACAGTGGACGTACGCTCCTCGACGGACGACGCTCGCAGCTGCTTCGCATAATCTGATTCGCAGTTCGTTACGTTCTTATGCTTGGAGCTTGGGGTGCCTAAAAGGTGCTCCCCAATTCTAGTTGCATTTGGGGTTACCGGCAAACCGCAGTGAAGGCACACGCAGCTAGTGACTGTACCATCTTCCGCCGTCTCTTTCTTGACGTGCAACCAAAAGCGTGACGTCGGTCGAACCATGGCGCAAGGCTTGGGGTGGCTAATCTGAAAGAGAGAGTGCAGGAGTAGTTTTCATGCTATTCGAATCAATAGCCTCAGTAGCTATGAGTTAAAGGCTCTGGACAGAGCCTCTTCGTACTTCGGGAGCTGAAGTGCATTGTCGAGATGAGAATGAGCAACTCACTTCGAAAGATTGGGCTTGGGCTGCTGTGATTGGTTGCGACTCGCGCGTGGCACGCTCTTTGCGAGACACCCCGCTTGCGCGAAAAAATTTCGCTTCTAGCGCGATTTTTTTACAAATTTAACGAAACGGCTTGTGACTTCGGTTCGCGATCGCGAAATGCTGCATGCGGGGCGACTCAACAAACATGGTTGGGGTGTTCTGATTGGTCGCGCTTTGCAATAGCATTGCGCGAAAATTGCGAAACACTCTGTATGCGGCTTGCTAGTTTGTCAGCTGGCGCGAAAGGGGTCAAAATTTGGCGAAACAGGTAATCCTGTCGTCAAATGTTGGGATGCGCGACTCGGTTCAGACTGGATTCGCGGCTCGAGAAAAATTCACGAGCCGCATGTCGGAAATTGTCAGTGAAAACGGCAATCAGTTCCTATCCCCTTTAAAAATCCTCCGATAATGAGTTACAACCCTGGTTTCAAAATTTCGGCCGTAAAAAACGGCCGTTTTTTTGCACCAGCACAAAATGGCAAGGTTTCACCGTTTTAAACCGTTTTCTACGACCGAAAACTACGCTAGCGTTTTTTACGCCAAAATTTCAAAGTTTCGGCCGTTATTTTGCACCTTGAGCAGCACTGATGGAGCAGCACTGATGGAGCAGCACTGATGGAGCAGCACTGATGGAGCAGCACTGATGGAGCAGCACTGATGGAGCAACACTGATGGAGCAGCACTGATGGAGCAGCACTGATGGAGCAGCACTGATGGAGCAGCACTGATGGAGCAGCACTGATGGAGCAGCACTTATGGAGCAGCACTGATGGAGCAGCACTAATGGAGCAGCAGTGATGGAGCAGCAGTGATGGAGCAGCACTGATAGAGCAGCACTGATGGAGCAGCACTGATGGAGCAGCACTGATGGAGCAGCAGTGATGGAGCAGCAGTGATGGAGCAGCACTGATGGAGCAGCACTGATGGAGCAGCACTGATGGAGCAGCACTGATGGAGCAGCACTAATGGAGCAGCACTGATGGAGCAGCACTGATGGAGCAGCACTAATGGAGCAGCACTGATGGAGCAGCACTAATGGAGCAGCAGTGATGGAGCAGCACTGATGGAGCAGCACTAATGGAGCAGCAGTGATGGAGCAGCACTGATGGAGCAGCACTGATGGAGCAGCACTGATGGAGCAGCACTGATGGAGCAGCACTGATGGAGCAGCACTGATGGAGCAGCACTGATGGAGCAGCACTAATGGAGCAGCACTAATGGAGCAGCAGTGATGGAGCAGCACTGATGGAGCAGCACTAATGGAGCAGCACTGATGGAGCAGCACTGATGGAGCAGCACTGATGGAGCAGCACTGACTGATGGAGCAGCACTGATGGAGCAGCACTGATGGAGCAGCACTGATGGAGCAGCACTGATGGAGCAGCACTGATGGAGCAGCACTGATGGAGCAGCGGTGCGGCTGAACAGTACAGTGGAGTGCTCCCATTTCCATTCCCATTCCCACCCTTACAGCAAGCATAGGCACGCCGCCATGCCACCATGCCATGACCCCGATTTCCCCATTCATACACACCCACCTCCCACCACCACCCCTAGCCCTGCTCACCCATGCCATCGTCTGCGAGCTCAGCAGGCGTGTCGTCGTCATCAAAGTCGGCAGACAGGACGTCATCGTCTGATGGGCGCACGGGGCAGCAGCGGCAAGGGGGAGTGGAAGGGAAATGAATGAGGCGAGGGCGAGTAGTTGAGGAGAAAGGGAAGCGGCACAGAAACCGAGTGAAGACAACTTGGCCTGCCAGGCTTGGCCTGCCAGGCTTGGCCTGCCAGGCTTGGGATGCAACTAGGAGAGCTCAAGAGGCAGCACACGCATGGAGCAGGCAACAAGGCACGTGAGTGCATGGCTGCTCCCTCCCACCACGTCACTGCCTGCCGCCTCATCACCCACCCGTCCCTGCCTCCACCCCTCCACCCGTCACCGCGCTTGCAGCTTTAAGCCCAAAACCCTCCCGAGCGACGCTAAAGTCCCTGCTAACCCCTCATCCCCCGTGCCCCATCCCTCTCTCTTCCTCCGTTCCCCACCCCCCCGTCTCCCCCCTCCCTCCCCCACGTCACCTCCGGAGTCGATTTCAACCAGCTCCTCGTCCCCCTCGCCAATCTCCGCGAATTCCTCCTCTCCCTCCCGCCCCTCCTCCCCTTCCCCCTCCCGCTCTCCCCCGCGCATGCCGTTCGGCGGCCGTGACTGCACAAGGTCCGGAGGGGGCAGGGCGGGGGGGATGGGGGACGGGATGGGGGATGCACGGGCGCGAGACGGAGGGGCGGAGAGTCGGCGTGGGCGCGCGGGTGGGCCAAGGCGACTTGTGGTGAAAGCGGCCGACCGAGGACGTCACGAGAGGAAGATGGAAAACGATCGAACAAAACTAGAGTGGGAAAGAGCGATGCGGGCCGCAGCAGCGGTCATGGCGGCACGGCGGAGAAAGCGGATCGGGGGCGAGGGGACGAGACGTGGCGTGACGTGACACGTGCGACTGACCATGCAGCAGAGGCGAGCGCGACCGCAAGGGTGGTGTAGCAGCCGGCGACGAGCGCGAGAAGGGAATAAATTAGACTGGTGCCCTCCGCAGTTCCCGCGCGGATGGCGGCGGGCCGAGCGGCGGGAAAGAATGCAGTGGCGGTGCACGGCGCGACGACGACGTCACGAAGGAGGCAAGAGAGGCAGACGCCACGGCGATACGAGACGGACAGTGAGCAGACAGGAGGGCAGCTATTTGCACTTGCACGCGGGCAACGTCTTAGGGCGTATTCCTGACTTCGGGTCATCCGGTGTTTATGTCATCCGAAATTGTGGGAGCCAATCGGAAAACCCGCGGTTTGAGAGTAGAGTTTTTCGATTGGATCCCAAAATTTCGGATGACATGAAGACGGGATGACCCGAAGTCAGGAATACGCCCTTATTGCTCACGTTTCATGTGCTCCAGACATCCGTTTCACGTTTCGGTTGGCTTCACCTTCACCGCGTACCAGTTGTAACCAATTCTCTTGAAGCCTTGTGTCGTTTTACTTTTGTCTTGATGTCATGCAAATGTGCATATTTTCCGAGTTTTCCGCATGAAATGGTTCGAGCTGTCGTTGATGAAAACACGCCCTGGAACCGTTAGCGAACCAGCCCACCCCACACCCCACCCATAAACCCGCCCCGTGGGGGACCTGATGTTCCACGCACTTCACGTAAGCTTAGATCGGTTCTTCCCTTACGTTCAGAGGCACCCGTCACCGTCACGCGGCGGATCGGTTCTTCCCGTTTGCAGTCCGTCCCTTGTTGACCCGCGCAACGCTAGCCTCTCCGCCCGCCACCACTCGCATTTATCCATCCGTCGCTCCCCCGCCCGTCCTTCCTTCCCGCGGCTCCTCCATGGTGGTCCGCGAGGCGCCTCCGCTGGAGCAGGTGCGGCGGCTCGGCGCGCAGCTGCTGCAGTCGCGGGAGCACGTCAACAACGTCGTCGCGCTGCTACGATTCGCGACGCATCGCGACGGCGCGGTGGCGGCGGAGGCGGTGACGATGCTGCAGGCGTTCTTCGCGCAGCTGCTGCGCTCCGACGAGCTGCTGCTCCACCCCGCGCCCTGTATGCCCCTCGCGGCCCATTAAAATTCCTGCCACCAGTATAATCCCTGAACCCTCATAAACCCCTTTCCTACCGTCTCCGCTTCAAACCCTGTCCGTGCCCCGTCATGATGCAAAATCCCGCTATTGCGCGCCGCTGCCTGACACGGCGGGGAAGGGGCTCTGCCAGCAGCCCCGCAGCCGCTACCGCGGCGCTATGCATTTCCCCCCTCTCACACGCCCTTTCCTCCCGTCGTGCCACGTGGCAGCTAGCCGCTCGGGCGGCGCGGGCGGGCGGGCGGGGGAGGAGCGGGCGAAGGAGGAGGTGTATCAGCAGTGGGCGCGTGCTCGGTACGGCGAGTACACGGGCGCGCTCAAGGCGCGCCTCAGATCCGCGGAGAGCAGCGCCGCCAGCAAGGTGCGCGGAGGCGCGCGTGGGAGAGGAGAATCGTGTTGGTGGGGGCGGGCATGGGGAGCAGATAGGCGCGTAGAAGGACGCGGAAGGCGGGCGCGCATCGCAGGGGGGATGTTGGGGGAGTGACGGCGAGGGGGCATGGGGGGTGGGTAGAGGGCGGTGCAGGCAGGAGTAGGGCGGAGGGCGGAGGGCGGAGAGGGGGAAGGGCGTGGCAATGTGTGGGCGACTGTGGTCCCTGGGGCGCAATGCACGAACCATGCACTTTATTGGGTGTAAACATCCACACTATCCCTTTTCCTCCCCTCTACGCCCTCCCCCACCGCTCCCCCATCAGCGCATAGCGGTGGAGCATCTGATGGAGCTGGCTCGTCTGGAAAAGAAGGGCGGCCTGGCTGGCGCCACCATCAACAAAATACTCATCCCGCTGGTGAGCCGTGCCATCCCCCTGGTGAGCCGTGCCATGCCGCTGGTGAGCCGTGCCATGCCCCTGGTGAGCCGTGCCATGCCGCTGGTGAGCCGTGCCATGCCCCTGGTGAGCCGTGCCATGCCGCTGGTGAGCTGTGCCATGCCATGCCCATTCACACCAACCGCTCTTCCATAACCGTCATTGCCAATCGTCTCCTCATCCCTTTCCTCCTCTCCCTTTTCCCCAACTCCCCCACCTTCCCCCTCTCCCCCTCCTCGCCTCTCCCCCCACCACTCAGGTGGAGGGCGAGGCGGGCGACCCCTCAGTGCTCGCCAAGTTCGCCGCCTTCTTCACCCATGCTGACGTCAGGTGGGTGCGTGTTTCGCTGCGGTGCACATGGCATTGTGCCACTGCTCGTGCGTGCCGTGCATGCCGTCCCCATCACCACCACCAATCGCACTCACCATCACTGTCCTTCACCGCCGCTCTCAACCCCACACCCGCGCTCCCACGCCACGCCATGGCAGGCGGCATGTGTACGGGGCAGTGGAGCAGCTGTGTGCGACCATGGCTGCTGCCGCCGCCAAGCACTCAAACGCTGCTCAGGATGCTGATGCCCATGCAGGTGCGGCCGCCTGCATGCCACTGCGTTGGCTTGGGCCATCATCTGCCTGCACCCACACACACACACACACACACACACACACACACACACACACTACATTCCACGTCCCTTCTTCGCTTCTTGCTGTCTTGCCTTGAGTCCAATGAAATACATGCTTTAGCCCAAGGCAAACAATGCTGCCTGTTTTTCAATAGTAGTGCCCGATGACAATGCTCGTGCATTCCTTCTCCATCTCTCGTCCCCATTCGCCTCCCTGTGCGCCCTGCCACCACAACCGCGCGTGCCTGCAAACACACGCCATGTGCTGCTCGCTGGACCGTGCCTGCCTGCCCGCCTTCCTCCCTGCCTGCCTGCGTACTGTCGGCCTGCCTGCCCTGCGTGCCACGCGTGCATCCACGAGCGCGCTCAGCCGTCGTCAAGCGAGTGAGTGTCTGCCCACACCGCACCCCTGCACACGCCCATTACCTTCACCAGTGGGCCTGTGTGCTTCCATTCGCTGCACAGCAACCACGCCTCACAGCTCCTGCTGTGCTGCGCTGCGCTCTTCTCAAACAGTGTGTCTTCTCCTCATTGTCATCACCTCTCCCCCCACGCACCAATCACAGGACGCCATGTGCCTCAACATACTGGAGGTGCTGCTAGCCATGCCCATGCCGCCCGCCCCCAAGCCGGGCGGCAAGAGGCTGCTGGCGGAGGAGGGGCAGGGCGGGGGCGAGCAGGACGACGACCTGCTCTCCACCTGGGCGCTGCCTGCCCCCCCCTCTTGTGCGTGCTGCCTTGGGTTGGGTGGGGTCCCCACCGCTCCCTCTTCCCCCGCACTTGCCGTTCTTGCTCGTCACGTGCGCTCATCGCCCTGTCCGCCATCTCTCATTGCCACTCTGTCTTCCTCTCGCCCCATTCCCAACTCCTGTGGAGCGCAGGGGGAGCACAGCAGCGGGGGGGCAAGCAGAGTGTGGGTGGCAAGCGAGCGAGACAGGCAGGGCAGCAGGGCAGTAGGAAGCGGGCTGTGGGTATGAAAGACGAGGGGGGGAGGGAGGAAGAGGGGGAGCAGGGGGAGGGGGAGGCGGAGGAGAGGAGGGCAGTGGTGGTGGGGGAGGAGCGCAAGGCCCTGGCAGGGGCGTGGCTGGGGCTGCTCGCCCTGCCTCTGCCCCTCGACGCCTACAAAAAGGTCATTTCCACCCCCTCCTCGCTACACCCCGCACCCTTCCATCCCAATTCCTCCACCGCCCCTCCCACACACATTCTACTTAAAAAATCTCAAACCCGTGTGACATCTTCCGTTTCTCAACATTGACTTCTCTACTGGCCCATCCCTTGGCGCACCTTCCACCATGCCGCAGGTGTTGGGTCGACTGCACAACCTCATCCCACATCTGCCCAATCCCTTGCTGCTGAGGTGCACTCCTGCCCCTCTCCCCCCACCCCTCTCACCTCCTGTCACCTCGTCCAAGGCATGTATCTCATCCACTGTCTCCCCTGTGCCCCACTCGTACCCCCTCACCATATACTATTCTTTGACTATACCTGTCAAACCTAGTGGTTTCTTCTCATCCCAATGACGCCATGTGCTGTAGTAACTCCTCACGCGCCCCACCGCCTCACGCGCCCCACCACCTCACGCGCCCCACCACCTCACGCGCCCCACCACCTCACGCGCCCCACCGCCTCACGCGCCCCACCGCCTCACGCGCCCCACCACCTCACGCGCCCCACCACCTCACGCGCCCCACCACCTCACGCGCCCCACCACCTCACGCGCCCCACCGCCTCACGCGCCCCACCACCTCACGCGCCCCACCACCTCACGCGCCCCACCGCCTCACGCGCCCCACCACCTCACGCGCCCCACCACCTCACGCGCCCCACCGCCTCACGCGCCCCACCACCTCACGCGCCCCACCACCTCACGCGCCCCACCACCTCACGCGCCCCACCGCCTCACGCGCCCCACCGCCTCACGCGCCCCACCACCTCACGCGCCCCACCACCTCACGCGCCCCACCACCTCACGCGCCCCACCACCTCACGCGCCCCACCGCCTCACGCGCCCCACCACCTCACGCGCCCCACCACCTCACGCGCCCCACCACCTCACGCGCCCCACCGCCTCACGCGCCCCACCGCCTCACGCGCCCCACCACCTCACGCGCCCCACCACCTCACGCGCCCCACCACCTCACGCGCCCCACCACCTCACGCGCCCCACCGCCTCACGCGCCCCACCACCTCACGCGCCCCACCACCTCACGCGCCCCACCGCCTCACGCGCCCCACCACCTCACGCGCCCCACCACCTCACGCGCCCCACCACCTCACGCGCCCCACCGCCTCACGCGCCCCACCGCCTCACGCGCCCCACCACCTCACGCGCCCCCACCACCTCACGCGCCCCACCACCTCACGCGCCCCACCACCTCACGCGCCCCACCGCCTCACGCGCCCCACCACCTCACGCGCCCCACCACCTCACGCGCCCCACCGCCTCACGCGCCCCACCACCTCACGCGCCCCACCACCCTCACGCGCCCCACCACCTCACGCGCCCCACCACCTCACGCGCCCCACCACCTCACGCGCCTCACCACCTCACGCGCCCCACCACCTCACGCGCCCCACCGCCTCACGCGCCCCCACCACCTCACGCGCCCCACCACCTCACGCGCCCCCACCGCCTCACGCGCCCCACCACCTCACGCGCCCCCCACCGCCTCACGCGCCCCACCACCTCACGCGCCCCCACCACCTCACGCGCCCCACCGCCTCACGCGCCCCACCACCTCACGCGCCCCACCACCTCACGCGCCCCACCGCCTCACGCGCCCACCCTCACGCCCCCACCACCTCACGCGCCCCACCACCTCACGCGCCCCACCACCTCACGCGCCCCACCACCTCACGCGCCCCACCACCTCACGCGCCCCACCACCTCACGCGCCTCACCACCTCACGCGCCCCACCACCTCACGCGCCCCACCGCCTCACGCGCCCCACCACCTCACGCGCCCCACCACCTCACGCGCCCCACCACCTCACGCGCCCCACCGCCTCACGCGCCCCACCACCTCACGCGCCCCACCACCTCACGCGCCCCACCGCCTCACGCGCCCCACCACCTCACGCGCCCCACCACCTCACGCGCCCCACCACCTCACGCGCCCCACCACCTCACGCGCCCCACCACCTCACGCGCCTCACCACCTCACGCGCCCCACCACCTCACGCGCCCCACCGCCTCACGCGCCCCACCACCTCACGCGCCCCACCACCTCACGCGCCCCACCGCCTCACGCGCCCCACCACCTCACGCGCCCCACCGCCTCACGCGCCCCACCACCTCACGCGCCCCACCACCTCACGCGCCCCACCGCCTCACGCGCCCCACCACCTCACGCGCCCCACCACCTCACGCGCCCCACCGCCTCACGCGCCCCACCACCTCACGCGCCCCACCACCCTCACGCGCCCCACCACCTCACGCGCCCCACCACCTCACGCGCCCCACCACCTCACGCGCCTCACCACCTCACGCGCCCCACCACCTCACGCGCCCCACCGCCTCACGCGCCCCACCACCTCACGCGCCCCACCACCTCACGCGCCCCACCGCCTCACGCGCCCCACCACCTCACGCGCCCCACCGCCTCACGCGCCCCACCACCTCACGCGCCCCACCACCTCACGCGCCCCACCGCCTCACGCGCCCCACCGACCTCACGCGCCCCACCGCCTCACGCGCCCCACCACCTCACGCGCCCCACCACCTCACGCGCCCCACCGCCTCACGCGCCCCACCGCCTCACGCGCCCCACCACCTCACGCGCCCCACCACCTCACGCGCCCCACCACCTCACGCGCCCCCACCACCTCACGCGCCCCACCGCCTCACGCGCCCCACCACCTCACGCGCCCCACCACCTCACGCGCCCCACCGCCTCACGCGCCCCACCACCTCACGCGCCCCACCACCTCACGCGCCCCACCACCTCACGCGCCCCACCGCCTCACGCGCCCCACCGCCTCACGCGCCCCACCACCTCACGCGCCCCACCACCTCACGCGCCCCACCACCTCACGCGCCCCACCACCTCACGCGCCCCACCGCCTCACGCGCCCCACCACCTCACGCGCCCCACCACCTCACGCGCCCCACCGCCTCACGCGCCCCACCACCTCACGCGCCCCACCACCTCACGCGCCCCACCACCTCACGCGCCCCACCACCTCACGCGCCCCACCACCTCACGCGCCTCACCACCTCACGCGCCCCACCACCTCACGCGCCCCACCGCCTCACGCGCCCCACCACCTCACGCGCCCCACCACCTCACGCGCCCCACCGCCTCACGCGCCCCACCACCTCACGCGCCCCACCGCCTCACGCGCCCCACCACCTCACGCGCCCCACCACCTCACGCGCCCCCACCGCCTCACGCGCCTCACCACCTCACGCGCCCCACCACCTCACGCGCCCCACCGCCTCACGCGCCCCACCACCTCACGCGCCCCACCACCTCACGCGCCCCACCGCCTCACGCGCCCCACCACCTCACGCGCCCCCACCGCCTCACGCGCCCCACCACCTCACGCGCCCCACCACCTCACGCGCCCCACCGCCTCACGCGCCCCACCACCTCACGCGCCCCACCACCTCACGCGCCCCACCGCCTCACGCGCCCCCACCACCTCACGCGCCCCACCACCTCACGCGCCCCACCACCTCACGCGCCCCACCACCTCACGCGCCCCACCACCTCACGCGCCTCACCACCTCACGCGCCCCACCACCTCACGCGCCCCACCGCCTCACGCGCCCCACCACCTCACGCGCCCCACCACCTCACGCGCCCCACCGCCTCACGCGCCCCACCACCTCACGCGCCCCACCGCCTCACGCGCCCCACCACCTCACGCGCCCCACCACCTCACGCGCCCCACCGCCTCACGCGCCCCACCGCCTCACGCGCCCACCACCTCACGCGCCCCACCACCTCACGCGCCCCACCACCTCACGCGCCCCACCACCTCACGCGCCCCCACCGCCTCACGCGCCCCACCACCTCACGCGCCCCACCACCTCACGCGCCCCACCGCCTCACGCGCCCCACCACCTCACGCGCCCCACCACCTCACGCGCCCCACCACCTCACGCGCCCCACCACCTCACGCGCCCCACCACCTCACGCGCCCCACCGCCTCACGCGCCCCACCACCTCACGCGCCCCACCACCTCACGCGCCCCACCACCTCACGCGCCCCACCGCCTCACGCGCCCCACCACCTCACGCGCCCCACCACCTCACGCGCCCCACCACCTCACGCGCCCCACCACCTCACGCGCCCCACCACCTCACGCGCCCCACCACCTCACGCGCCCCACCACCTCACGCGCCCCACCACCTCACGCGCCTCACCACCTCACGCGCCCCACCACCTCACGCGCCCCACCGCCTCACGCGCCCCACCACCTCACGCGCCCCACCACCTCACGCGCCCCACCGCCTCACGCGCCCCCACCACCTCACGCGCCCCACCGCCTCACGCGCCCCCACCACCTCACGCGCCCCACCACCTCACGCGCCCCACCGCCTCACGCGCCTCACCACCTCACGCGCCCCACCACCTCACGCGCCCCACCGCCTCACGCGCCCCACCACCTCACGCGCCCCACCACCTCACGCGCCCCACCGCCTCACGCGCCCCACCACCTCACGCGCCCCACCGCCTCACGCGCCCCACCACCTCACGCGCCCCACCACCTCACGCGCCCCCACCGCCTCACGCGCCCCACCACCTCACGCGCCCCCACCGCCTCACGCGCCCCACCACCTCACGCGCCCCACCACCTCACGCGCCCCACCACCTCACGCGCCCCCACCGCCTCACGCGCCCCACCGCCTCACGCGCCCCACCACCTCACGCGCCCCACCACCTCACGCGCCCCACCACCTCACGCGCCCCACCACCTCACGCGCCTCACCACCTCACGCGCCCCACCACCTCACGCGCCCCCACCGCCTCACGCGCCCCACCACCTCACGCGCCCCACCACCTCACGCGCCCCACCGCCTCACGCGCCCCACCACCTCACGCGCCCCACCGCCTCACGCGCCCCACCACCTCACGCGCCCCACCACCTCACGCGCCCCACCGCCTCACGCGCCCCACCGCCTCACGCGCCCCCACCGCCTCACGCGCCCCCACCACCTCACGCGCCCCACCACCTCACGCGCCCCACCACCTCACGCGCCCCACCACCTCACGCGCCCCACCGCCTCACGCGCCCCACCACCTCACGCGCCCCACCACCTCACGCGCCCCACCGCCTCACGCGCCCCACCACCTCACGCGCCCCACCACCTCACGCGCCCCACCACCTCACGCGCCCCACCACCTCACGCGCCCCACCACCTCACGCGCCCCCACCGCCTCACGCGCCCCACCACCTCACGCGCCCCACCACCTCACGCGCCCCACCGCCTCACGCGCCCCACCACCTCACGCGCCCCACCACCTCACGCGCCCCACCACCTCACGCGCCCCCACCACCTCACGCGCCCCACCACCTCACGCGCCCCACCGCCTCACGCGCCCCACCACCTCACGCGCCCCCACCACCTCACGCGCCCCACCGCCCTCACGCGCCCCACCACCTCACGCGCCCCACCACCTCACGCGCCCCACCACCTCACGCGCCCCACCGCCTCACGCGCCCCCACCGCCTCACGCGCCCCACCACCTCACGCGCCCCCCACCACCTCACGCGCCCCACCACCTCACGCGCCCCCACCACCTCACGCGCCCCACCGCCTCACGCGCCCCACCACCTCACGCGCCCCACCACCTCACGCGCCCCACCACCTCACGCGCCCCACCGCCTCACGCGCCCCACCGCCTCACGCGCCCCCACCACCTCACGCGCCCCCACCACCTCACGCGCCCCACCACCCTCACGCGCCCCACCCACCTCACGCGCCCCCACCGCCTCACGCGCCCCACCACCTCACGCGCCCCACCACCTCACGCGCCCCACCGCCTCACGCGCCCCACCACCTCACGCGCCCCACCACCTCACGCGCCCCACCACCTCACGCGCCCCACCGCCTCACGCGCCCCACCGCCTCACGCGCCCCACCACCTCACGCGCCCCACCACCTCACGCGCCCCACCACCTCACGCGCCCCCACCACCTCACGCGCCCCACCGCCTCACGCGCCCCACCACCTCACGCGCCCCACCACCTCACGCGCCCCACCGCCTCACGCGCCCCACCACCTCACGCGCCCCACCACCTCACGCGCCCCACCACCTCACGCGCCCCACCACCTCACGCGCCCCACCACCTCACGCGCCTCACCACCTCACGCGCCCCACCACCTCACGCGCCCCACCGCCTCACGCGCCCCACCACCTCACGCGCCCCACCACCTCACGCGCCCCACCGCCTCACGCGCCCCACCACCTCACGCGCCCCACCGCCTCACGCGCCCCACCACCTCACGCGCCCCACCACCTCACGCGCCCCACCGCCTCACGCGCCCCACCACCTCACGCGCCCCACCGCCTCACGCGCCCCACCACCTCACGCGCCCCACCACCTCACGCGCCCCACCACCTCACGCGCCCCACCACCTCACGCGCCCCACCACCTCACGCGCCCCACCACCTCACGCGCCTCACCACCTCACGCGCCCCACCACCTCACGCGCCCCACCGCCTCACGCGCCCCACCACCTCACGCGCCCCACCACCTCACGCGCCCCACCACCTCACGCGCCCCCACCACCTCACGCGCCCCACCACCTCACGCGCCCCACCACCTCACGCGCCCCACCGCCTCACGCGCCCCACCACCTCACGCGCCCCACCACCTCACGCGCCCCACCACCTCACGCGCCCCACCACCTCACGCGCCCCACCACCTCACGCGCCTCACCACCTCACGCGCCCCACCACCTCACGCGCCCCACCGCCTCACGCGCCCCACCACCTCACGCGCCCCACCACCTCACGCGCCCCACCGCCTCACGCGCCCCACCACCTCACGCGCCCCACCGCCTCACGCGCCCCACCACCTCACGCGCCCCACCACCTCACGCGCCCCACCGCCTCACGCGCCCCACCACCTCACGCGCCCCACCACCTCACGCGCCCCACCGCCTCACGCGCCCCACCACCTCACGCGCCCCACCACCTCACGCGCCCCACCACCTCACGCGCCCCCACCACCTCACGCGCCCCACCACCTCACGCGCCTCACCACCTCACGCGCCCCCACCACCTCACGCGCCCCACCGCCTCACGCGCCCCACCACCTCACGCGCCCCACCACCTCACGCGCCCCACCGCCTCACGCGCCCCACCACCTCACGCGCCCCACCGCCTCACGCGCCCCACCACCTCACGCGCCCCACCACCTCACGCGCCCCACCGCCTCACGCGCCCCACCACCTCACGCGCCCCACCGCCTCACGCGCCCCACCACCTCACGCGCCCCACCCACGCACCTCACGCGCCCCCACCGCCTCACGCGCCCCACCACCTCACGCGCCCCACCACCTCACGCGCCCCACCACCTCACGCGCCCCACCACCTCACGCGCCCCACCACCTCACGCGCCTCACCACCTCACGCGCCCCACCACCTCACGCGCCCCACCGCCTCACGCGCCCCACCACCTCACGCGCCCCACCACCTCACGCGCCCCACCACCTCACGCGCCCCACCGCCTCACGCGCCCCACCACCTCACGCGCCCCACCACCTCACGCGCCCCACCGCCTCACGCGCCCCACCACCTCACGCGCCCCCACCACCTCACGCGCCCCACCACCTCACGCGCCCCACCACCTCACGCGCCCCACCACCTCACGCGCCTCACCACCTCACGCGCCCCACCACCTCACGCGCCCCACCGCCTCACGCGCCCCACCACCTCACGCGCCCCACCACCTCACGCGCCCCACCGCCTCACGCGCCCCACCACCTCACGCGCCCCACCGCCTCACGCGCCCCACCACCTCACGCGCCCCACCACCTCACGCGCCCCACCGCCTCACGCGCCCCACCACCTCACGCGCCCCACCACCTCACGCGCCCCACCGCCTCACGCGCCCCACCACCTCACGCGCCCCACCACCTCACGCGCCCCACCACCTCACGCGCCCCACCACCTCACGCGCCCCACCACCTCACGCGCCTCACCACCTCACGCGCCCCACCACCTCACGCGCCCCACCGCCTCACGCGCCCCACCACCTCACGCGCCCCACCACCTCACGCGCCCCACCGCCTCACGCGCCCCACCACCTCACGCGCCCCACCGCCTCACGCGCCCCACCACCTCACGCGCCCCACCACCTCACGCGCCCCACCGCCTCACGCGCCCCACCACCTCACGCGCCCCACCGCCTCACGCGCCCCACCACCTCACGCGCCCCACCACCTCACGCGCCCCACCGCCTCACGCGCCCCACCACCTCACGCGCCCCACCACCTCACGCGCCCCACCGCCTCACGCGCCCCACCACCTCACGCGCCCCACCACCTCACGCGCCCCACCACCTCACGCGCCCCACCACCTCACGCGCCCCACCACCTCACGCGCCCCACCACCTCACGCGCCTCACCACCTCACGCGCCCCACCACCTCACGCGCCCCACCGCCTCACGCGCCCCCACCACCTCACGCGCCCCACCACCTCACGCGCCCCACCGCCTCACGCGCCCCACCACCTCACGCGCCCCACCGCCTCACGCGCCCCACCACCTCACGCGCCCCACCACCTCACGCGCCCCCACCGCCTCACGCGCCCCACCGCCTCACGCGCCCCCACCACCTCACGCGCCCCACCACCTCACGCGCCCCACCACCTCACGCGCCCCACCACCTCACGCGCCCCACCGCCTCACGCGCCCCCACCACCTCACGCGCCCCACCACCTCACGCGCCCCACCGCCTCACGCGCCCCACCACCTCACGCGCCCCACCACCTCACGCGCCCCACCACCTCACGCGCCCCACCACCTCACGCACCCCACCACCTCACGCGCCCCACCGCCTCACGCGCCCCACCACCTCACGCGCCCCACCACCTCACGCGCCCCACCACCTCACGCGCCCCACCGCCTCACGCGCCCCACCACCTCACGCGCCCCACCACCTCACGCGCCCCACCACCTCACGCGCCCCCACCACCTCACGCGCCCCACCACCTCACGCGCCCCACCACCTCACGCGCCCCACCACCTCACGCGCCCCACCACCTCACGCGCCTCACCACCTCACGCGCCCCCACCGCCTCACGCGCCCCACCGCCTCACGCGCCCCACCACCTCACGCGCCCCACCACCTCACGCGCCCCACCGCCTCACGCGCCCCACCACCTCACGCGCCCCCACCGCCTCACGCGCCCCACCACCTCACGCGCCCCACCACCTCACGCGCCCCACCGCCTCACGCGCCTCACCACCTCACGCGCCCCACCACCTCACGCGCCCCACCGCCTCACGCGCCCCACCACCTCACGCGCCCCACCACCTCACGCGCCCCACCGCCTCACGCGCCCCACCACCTCACGCGCCCCACCGCCTCACGCGCCCCACCACCTCACGCGCCCCCACCACCTCACGCGCCCCACCGCCTCACGCGCCCCACCACCTCACGCGCCCCACCACCTCACGCGCCCCACCGCCTCACGCGCCCCACCACCTCACGCGCCCCACCACCTCACGCGCCCCACCACCTCACGCGCCCCACCACCTCACGCGCCCCACCACCTCACGCGCCTCACCACCTCACGCGCCCCACCACCTCACGCGCCCCACCGCCTCACGCGCCCCACCACCTCACGCGCCCCACCACCTCACGCGCCCCACCACCTCACGCGCCCCACCGCCTCACGCGCCCCACCACCTCACGCGCCCCACCACCTCACGCGCCCCACCGCCTCACGCGCCCCCCACCACCTCACGCGCCCCACCACCTCACGCGCCCCCACCACCTCACGCGCCCCACCACCTCACGCGCCCCCACCACCTCACGCGCCTCACCACCTCACGCGCCCCACCACCTCACGCGCCCCACCGCCTCACGCGCCCCACCACCTCACGCGCCCCACCACCTCACGCGCCCCCACCGCCTCACGCGCCCCACCACCTCACGCGCCCCACCGCCTCACGCGCCCCACCACCTCACGCGCCCCACCACCTCACGCGCCCCACCGCCTCACGCGCCCCACCACCTCACGCGCCCCACCACCTCACGCGCCCCACCGCCTCACGCGCCCCACCACCTCACGCGCCCCACCACCTCACGCGCCCCACCACCTCACGCGCCCCACCACCTCACGCGCCCCACCACCTCACGCGCCTCACCACCTCACGCGCCCCACCACCTCACGCGCCCCACCGCCTCACGCGCCCCACCACCTCACGCGCCCCACCACCTCACGCGCCCCACCGCCTCACGCGCCCCACCACCTCACGCGCCCCACCGCCTCACGCGCCCCACCACCTCACGCGCCCCACCACCTCACGCGCCCCACCGCCTCACGCGCCCCACCGCCTCACGCGCCCCACCACCTCACGCGCCCCACCACCTCACGCCCCCCACCACCTCACGCGCCCCACCACCTCACGCGCCCCACCACCTCACGCGCCCCACCGCCTCACGCGCCCCACCACCTCACGCGCCCCACCACCTCACGCGCCCCACCGCCTCACGCGCCCCACCACCTCACGCGCCCCACCGCCTCACGCGCCCCACCACCTCACGCGCCCCACCACCTCACGCGCCCCACCGCCTCACGCGCCCCACCACCTCACGCGCCCCACCACCTCACGCGCCCCACCGCCTCACGCGCCCCACCGCCTCACGCGCCCCCACCGCCTCACGCGCCCCACCACCTCACGCGCCCCACCACCTCACGCGCCCCACCGCCTCACGCGCCCCACCACCTCACGCGCCCCACCGCCTCACGCGCCCCACCACCTCACGCGCCCCACCACCTCACGCGCCCCACCACCTCACGCGCCCCACCACCTCACGCGCCCCACCACCTCACGCGCCCCACCACCTCACGCGCCCCACCACCTCACGCGCCCCACCACCTCACGCGCCCCACCACCTCACGCGCCCCCACCGCCTCACGCGCCCCACCGCCTCACGCGCCCCACCGCCTCACGCGCCCCACCACCTCACGCGCCCCACCACCTCACGCGCCCCACCACCTCACGCGCCCCACCACCTCACGCGCCCCACCACCTCACGCGCCCCACCACCTCACGCGCCCCACCACCTCACGCGCCCCACCACCTCACGCGCCCCACCGCCTCACGCGCCCCACCGCCTCACGCGCCCCACCGCCTCACGCGCCCCACCACCTCACGCGCCCCACCACCTCACGCGCCCCACCACCTCACGCGCCCCACCACCTCACGCGCCCCACCGCCTCACGCGCCCCACCACCTCACGCGCCCCACCACCTCACGCGCCCCACCACCTCACGCGCCCCACCGCCTCACGCGCCCCACCACCTCACGCGCCCCACCACCTCACGCGCCCCACCACCTCACGCGCCCCACCACCTCACGCGCCCCACCGCCTCACGCGCCCCCACCGCCTCACGCGCCCCACCACCTCACGCGCCCCACCACCTCACGCGCCCCACCACCTCACGCGCCCCACCACCTCACGCGCCCCACCACCTCACGCGCCCCACCGCCTCACCCGCCCCACCACCTCACGCGCCCCACCACCTCACGCGCCCCACCGCCTCACGCGCCCCACCACCTCACGCGCCCCACCACCTCACGCGCCCCACCGCCTCACGCGCCCCACCACCTCACGCGCCCCACCGCCTCACGCGCCCCACCGCCTCACGCGCCCCACCACCTCACGCGCCCCACCGCCTCACGCGCCCCACCACCTCACGCGCCCCACCACCTCACGCGCCCCACCGCCTCACGCGCCCCACCACCTCACGCGCCCCACCGCCTCACGCGCCCCACCACCTCACGCGCCCCACCACCTCACGCGCCCCACCGCCTCACGCGCCCCACCACCTCACGCGCCCCACCACCTCACGCGCCCCACCACCTCACGCGCCCCACCACCTCACGCGCCCCACCACCTCACGCGCCCCACCACCTCACGCGCCCCCACCGCCTCACGCGCCCCACCGCCTCACGCGCCCCACCGCCTCACGCGCCCCACCACCTCACGCGCCCCACCGCCTCACGCGCCCCACCACCTCACGCGCCCCACCACCTCACGCGCCCCACCACCTCACGCGCCCCACCACCTCACGCGCCCCACCGCCTCACGCGCCTCACCACCTCACGCGCCCCACCACCTCACGCGCCTCACCACCTCACGCGCCCCACCACCTCACGCGCCCCACCACCTCACGCGCCTCACCACCTCACGCGCCCCACCACCTCACGCGCCCCACCACCTCACGCGCCCCACCACCTCACGCGCCCCACCACCTCACGCGCCTCACTGCACCCCTGCTCCTCGTCCTCTCCGTGGTCACCCATCCCACCTCTCAGCGACTTCCTCACGGTGTCATACGAGCAGGGAGGGGCGTGTGCGGTGGCGGCCCTGGCATCACTGTTCCGCCTGGTGACGGAGCACGGGTTGGAGGCGCCGCACTTCTACCCGTGCCTCTACCGCCTCCTCGACTCCTCCGTCTTCCGCGCCGCCCACCGCGCCAAGTTCTTTGAGGTGCCGTGCCGTGCCTTGCCATGCACTTCAGTGGCCATATCACATGCCATGCCACATGCCACCAGATGCCATGCCATGATGGTAACCACCTCCATGGCATCGCGGGCAATTATTGCCACATACCACGTTTTCCCACATGTCACTTTAAAATCCCCCCCACCCCCCTCTCTCCTCCTCCCCCCCCCCCCCAACAACGTCCCCTTTACTCCCAGCTGCTGGACCTGAGTCTAGCATCACCTCTCCTCCCGGCATACATGGCAGCGGCGTTCACGAAGCAGCTGTTCCGCCTCTCGCTGTGTGCGCCCCCCTCGGGCGCCATAGTGGTGGTGGCACTCGCCCACAACCTGCTGCGCCGCCACCCCGCCATCACCCCCCTCGTGCACCGCGCTGCCGCCCCTGACACATTCCAGGTAAGGCGCCACACACACTCCAGGTGAGGCGGGGCTGTCTCCGCATGGGCGGCAGTAGGGGTGCAGGTTGAGGCCATGGGACCACCTTCTCCTTGCCTCCGGGCTGGCTGCCGTTTCCCCTTGCCCCACAGTAGCTCCTGTGCTGCTCCTGTGGAATGTGCACAGTGCCCAGGCATTTCAACCTCGTTCTCTCTTCAGTGTACCATCATGTGATGTGGTTGTTGCGCCTTTGACTCCACAACGCTCTTGTGCGTGTGTGGTGTGGTGTGGTGTGGTGTGGTGTGGTGTGGTGTGGTGTGGTGTGGTGTGGTGTGGTGTGAACATTGCAGGACAGCAGCAGTGACGAGGAGGATGAAGGGGAACAGAAGCAAAGCACGCAGCGAGTGCAGGACGGGCAGGCCCAGCAGGAAGGGGATACGAAGGAAGGGGAGAAGGCGGGGAATGGCAAAGGCGAGGAGAGCAATGCTGATGGAGAGGAGGGTTCAGCTGGAGAGGAGGGAAGGGGGAGAAAAGACGGGGAAGGGAAAGGAGGAGGGAGTGGAGAGAGCGCGGCAGGAGCAGGGGAGGAGGGAGGCAGAGAGGGGAGGGCGACAGGGAGGGATCCATTTGATGAGGATGCCACCGACCTCATGGCTGCCCGCGCCCTTGGTACGCTCAAAACCAATCAAATTAGGTGATAGGTTGTGAGCAACGGGTCCTTCACGACACGCACACACGAGTAGCAGAAGCTTGCACACACACTCCCTTGGCTTCCCCGCTCTTGTGTCTGTGCGTGCCCTCACCCCCACCTCACAGACAGCAGCCTGTGGGAGGTGGAGGCACTTCAGCGCCACTACTGCCCCGCTGTCTCCCGGTACTCTCCCCCAAACTCCTGCTGCTTTCAAACCCCCTCTTCCTTGGAAACCAATGCGTTCTTTCCCTTCTCCACCCTACCTGGGCTTGAGCGCCCGCATCCTTTGGTCGTGCTCACCTCACCACCACCTCCATTCCTCTTCAGCACATGGCCTTCCTTCCCTTGTCTCGCCTCTCTTTCTCCGCCCCCCCCCCTTCCGCCTTCTTCCGTGGGAGCAGGTTTGTGGCGTCACTGGAGAAGGACCTATCGGAGCGCAGCAGCACGGTGGAGCTCAACGTGGCTGACTTCTCTGCCACCTCCTACGGCACCATCATGGCCGACGAGGTGCGTGCCGTGCAGGCCAGTGCATTGCATTGCAACGCAGCACAGCGCAGTAGAGTGCAGTGCGGTGGGCAGTGTGCCGTGCATGGTGCTGCACAGAGGCAGAGCTGCATTTATTGGTGTCACAGGGCAGAGAAGGCTAGGTGCAGAGCCCCTGATCAAGTTTCCTTTTTTCTTCAAGCCAATGTGCAGTCATCTTGGTTGGGGAAAGCTATTTGAACAGTTTGCTAGTGCATTTTTCCCCTGCAAGTTTTTGTCAACCCGGCTCACAATTTGCAACGCAATCCATGCTGCACACCCATAAGCTGTCGTGCTAAATGTGTTCTCTTGCTGTGATTTGTCTTTGACCCCTATCCTTTCCTCCACCCACCAGTTGGGGCGGCGAGTGAAGGCGGTGCCGCTGGCCTTCTTTGAGCGCACACCAACCACCCTCTTCCCCACCTCCTCATCCTCACCGTCTGCATCTGCCATTCCACAATTTGGTAGTTTCCCTGGGTGGAAGTTGTTTTAAGGTGGCAGCTAATACCACGCAAACGCCGATGTTCGACATCTCTACTTGAAATGCTGCTACCTCCTTGTGCAAATACCATTTAGTCTTGAAATGTACGGGATCCTCTCCCAAAGTCTGATAATAATATTATGCCTAAGCATTTTCAGATGCGGATTTGGTTGGATGGATGCGAGCTACACTAGATAGAGAGGGTATGAATACTAATTGAGTGAGATTTTTTTTTATGAGGAAAGCAGCTCCTCAGCTGTTGCAACACACTCCCTTGCCTTGCCTGTCGAGGTGTGACTTCAGGTAGAAACCATATGGTTTGGATTGTTTTTATTTATTTAAAATAAACCTTACACCAATGATGCAACTGTACAACACGGTACAGTCAAGCACATCTGCCAACGAGGGACACTTCAGAATTTCATCGCTGGACTCAGCTCTACACGTGCCCTTACACGTCAGATCGTAGCAAGCTGTGCTGGAAGAAAGCAGTCCACATCATTTTTCAGGCGGGAAATTCATCGAGTCCTTATCGTGCGGTGATTGCAGCTACGGAATGCGTAATTTTCTTCGTAAATCTTGATCGTACGAGCTCTTACCGACACCTTCTTTTCTTGATTTCAACGGTGGTAGTGGATTGTGGAAGCAAAAACCGTCCACTCCAATCACCGACACACACCAGCTGGCAAGAGTCGCTGAAATGTGTGTTGGTGGTGTTTCGGTGGTGTGTGTTTCATGTGTGTCTGGTGGTGTTTGGGTGACGGGTTTGCTGCTTGGGTGTTTCGGTGGTGTGGGTTTCATGTGTGTCTTGGTGGTGTTTGGGTGACCGGTTTACATCGCGAGCAAAATATAGATTTTCTCTCTAAATACTGTACGACACTTTCCGCATCTGGCACTTAGGATACAGCAGGCTGTGTTGCAGCCGTACCGAGACCTGGTGTTTAACCCTAAACATAAATGAAGTTGGGCAGCCCGTCGGAAACAACGCAGTTGCCCGCGTCCTATGTGACACGACCAGCTTCGGGCTTTGAGCGTTGAACTGCACGACGGGTAGAGAAGGCGCGCCGCATCTGACAGCGAGATCAATCAACCTCTCTCTCCTCTGCCAACCAGCGAGTTCTCCTCGACTAGTCATGAACTACAAAGGAACCACACCAGAACAGGATGCAATCAACCAGACTCATTTCTTTGTTCTCTTATCACCAGACCAAGCTCAACCAAGCACAAACTTTGTCTGCAACGCCAGCCCTCTTGACGCTTGTGCTCACCGCTGTCTTTTCGTTGGTCCCCTTTACAACTATCTTGTGACTTCCTGCCCTCCGCGACTAATCGACACTTCTGACAGCCAAACTTCGCGACGCGATGGCCCAATCGCTAGTCTTACGGCACGCCATCTCAGCCGTCCTCGCGTCCTCGCCCTCCACTTCGCAAAGACAACGCCCCGCCGCTAACCGTGCTCGTACGGGTCTGAGCGCGTCGATAGGCGACTTCAGCGCGGCGCCCATCCCCGAGTCGCAGGTGGTGCCACGGCTGTGCCACTTGGAGGACTTTCACGAGTCGTCGACGGGCGAGGCCGCCGTGCGGCCCGTGGCGCTGGCGGTGCGCGTGATGGAGGACGGGCACGGCAAGCAGCTGGCGGACCTGCTCATGGCCACCGTCGAAGCGTCCGCGCAGGTCGAGGACCTCGAGACCGTCGCCGGCCGGGCCGCCATGGTGAGTCGAATCAGCGCGACGCGCATCCTGCTTTCTGAAAATGAGAGGCTTTTGGTCGCAGGGGAATGTTCCTCTGTGCATTGCACTCAGCGCACTGCTTCCTCCGCGGTCGCCTCCCCTCCCCCCTTCCCCTCCCCGCCACAGGTGGCGCTGGCGCTCGCGCTGCTGGTAGAGTTTGCGACGGGCAACGGCATCTTCAGCGCCGTCGACCGCAGCGCGCTGCTCCCCGCGCTCTCGCTGGGCGTCGGCGCAGCCGCGGTGTCGGCGGGGTACGCCGTGGCGTGGCGGTCGAAGCGACACGTGTCGGACATCCTGGCGCGCGGGTGCTTGCACTGGCTGGACTCCGCCGTCGACCACCTCATCGACGGCGTCTTCGACGCGCGCCCCACCGCGCACCAAGCGCCGCCGCGACGGGACTAGGCGAGCCAAGAGCGCGCATGGAGCGTGTATGAATTGGTCTGCAAATGCGATTAATTCCGTGCGCGTGAGTTGAGAGGCAGCGCATGCTGACGTAACCATGAGAAGGATGAATTGGCGAGTCACACGGCCGCGGGCGGACAGGATAGTAGCAGACGCGAGGTCTCGAGGGAGGGGATCCGCGTGGTGGCGACGGATGGTAGTGTGTGCGTTGAAGCTTTTCGGTTGTGTGCGGTGCTTCGTGTTGTTGATGCTGAGTGGAAGGGGGGGGGGACTGCAGCGTGTGGCGGGCGACGTGCTTGTGTGAGGCTGATGCAGCAGCTGGGGTGTGTGTGCCAGCGTTACCGGATGCTGAGCTCGTTGCACCAGGTCACATACGCGTGGGCAGTCATCACTGGCTGTTGCCTCACCAGTCGACATGCAGGGCGTGGCGGCAGCGGGAGGGCCAAGTATGGCCAGAGGCAGAAGGGCCCACTCACAGCGAGACGAGTTCGGGAGAAGGAGCTGACACGTGACAGCTGCGGTTATTGGCGACAGCTGACACGTGACAGCTGCGGTTGTTGGCGACAGCTGACACACTTTGCTGCCTGCTCGTCTTTGGTGCTGCTGGGCTGGCTGTGAGCTTACTGCGGCATGAGGGGGCAAGTGTGAACTTAGCTTGTGGGCTTTGTGTTCTTCCTTCTACTAGGCTTGCTGCGGCGTCCTGCTGTGACCCGGTAGCAACATGGAGGGAGCGCATGCTGCTGAATCGCTGTTGTGGCGTCTGTAGGTGCTGCTTTTAGAGAGCTGTGGATTGGGAAGTGCCCCACCATTCTTTGGGCTACGCCCCCACAAGGCATTTCAGCTTTGTGCTTTGTATAAAGTGATATTGTTTTAAAGCAGATAATCTAAGCAGAGCAACTTTGCCAGCTCCTGTTAGCCAACCTCTAGTTTACCTCTGCCAAAAACAGCTTTGATTAAGAGAAGATTGAGTTGTCATGTTGTATACATAGGCAACAGGGCCCACTCGTCAATACGTCCAGCACTACCGGTAAATAATGAACTGTATAGCCTAGGGTGATGGGCACTTGAGCTGTGTGCCCATCTCATTTGGGATGATTTCGTGGCCACGTTGATTGCTTTGTCTGGGTAGTACCATAATGGCCAGTCAGCGTAGTACCACTTAGTAGGTGCTTCAGCCTGTAATGTCAGCAGGCACACCCTTACCCCTCCTGCTGCTCACACCTCGCCGCGTCACACTCCCGTAAACAGCAGATCCGCTCACCGCTGTGCTGCTGCCATCATCACACACCCCTCCCTCGCCCCCCTTAATGGGCGTGCTGCAGCCCAGCAGCACCGACCCGTCACTGCTGCCCCCCACCTCCACAGCGCTCGCGGCAGACGATGGTCGAGACCAGCTGCGAGTGGAGGGCAGGTCGATGCCCGCGCTCAGGCTGCCACTGGGGTCGCGGCGCAGAGGGGAGCGCGTGAGGCCCCCGGCAGCAGCAGAGGCGTTGAGCAGGCCGGCGTTCTTGAAGGTGGAGAAGCTGGTGGACTTGTGGAAGCGCCACAGCAGGTCCTCCACCACTCTCCCCCCCCATCGAGCTGCTGCCCCCAGATTCGCCGCTGCTGTGAGCGACCCTGCCCCCTCCTGCCCACCCCGCACGAACAGCCCCGGCCCTGATGACGACATGAGCCCCCACACTCCCAGTCCCCCGTCCCTGCCTGCTCTACTCCCACTTGCCGATTGCTCCGTCCATCGCCGTCTAGACGACCCACCCCCTCTGCCTCCCACCTCCTCCTCCCCACTCGCCCACCCCCCTTCTCCCTCGCTACCATATCCCCCTCGCCAAGTGCTGGTTCCCCCACCTCCCTCCTGCACGCCCAAGCCCCACCCAAACTCCTGTGCGCTGGTCTGTCTGGCTTCCCCAGTCCACGTGCTTCTACCAGCGCCTCTGCCCTGGGCGCCGGAGTAGAACCCCCCCACCCCTCCGCCCAGCCACGACAGGCGCCGCCCGCCCTCGTCGCCCTCGCCCTCGGAGAGGGACGTGCCGCGCTGGCAGGGGGGAGAGGGCTGCTCGCCCTCGGACGACACGTACTGCTCCGCCTCGCGCATCTGCACAAAGAAGAACGTCGACGCGCGCGCCCGCCCCGCCGCCTCTGCCGCCGCCAGGTTGCGACTGTGCGCCTCCGCGTGCTCCGCTGCTGCCTGCGCCGACACCAGCTGCAGGATGGCCTCCGACAGCGACCCCGCCCCGCCCCCGCCCCCGCTGCCACCAGCCATGGCGGCGCTGGTGGTGGCTGCTGGCGACGAGCTGCCCGTGCCGTGCTGCTCTGTGCACTGCTGGCTGCTCCCCGCGTGACTGGAACTGCGAGAGGGCGGGTTGACGAGGGTGGCAAGATGGGGGTGCAGGGAGGGGGGTGCGATGTGATAATGAGGGGGATAACACGAGACAGAGAGAGGTGACTTGGGGGGGAAGGGGGGGTTCCATCCAATCGAAATGTACAAAGGTGCCTCCCAGGTGAATGAGTGCGGGTAGAGGGGCGAGAAGGGGAGAGAGGAAAAAGGGTTGGGAGCAAGAGGGGAAGCGAGAGGAGGAGATGCCTGGTGGCGGGGAGGGGGTCACAGCGTCGGGCTTACAATGATGAGGTTGGCGCATGGAGAAGAGTAAAAGAAGGAGCGACAAGTGTTTGATCACGTGGGTGGGTTGCAATCCGCACACAGCACGCGCAGGGCGACGCTGACCTGGCACGGCTGCACGAGGTGGGGGAGAGCAGCGGCGGCGAGGCGGAGAGCGGAACGCGGATGAACTTCATGGCGAACAGCTGCGAGTCCGTCGAAATGCGGTTCGCCTTCTTTATGTCCGCCACCTGCTCGCCGCACACCGCGCACGGTGAGCAGCGCATGAGTGAGGCGGGATGGAAACACGATGCATGCATGGAATGGTTCAATTCGATGCAGGAGATAGACGTGCGCTTGGGAAGGGTCGGCGGGAAGGAGAGTGACGAGGTGCACACGAGGAGGGCATGCTAGACGGCGGGAGGGCGAGAGAGGAAGAATCTTGCACAGAGTGAAGCGAGGCTGCTGTCACGCACTGGCTGCGTGCTCATGTGGCGGGTCGGTGTTCGGGCGACAGCAGCGGAGAGAACTTTCTACAGACACAGCTATTGCACGAGTAGAACCTTGTACAGCGAGATGCGAGACACACAGATTATCGGGCTGACAGCAGCGGAGAGCAATGCTTTAGTTCCGCGCAGAAAGGCGGAGGTAAGAAGGAAGCACACAAGACACGGCAGTAATGACGAGAATATCTAGGTGGGCACGAGGAGAGCTGGGCTCGGGTGGGCGCACCTGGGCGCCATAGCGGATGGCGATGCCGGCGAGGGTGTCGAAGCGCGTCACCTCGTGCAGCACGCACTGCTGCCCGCCATCCCACCGCGCGGGGGGGGACACGCTCGGCGCCAGGGGAGAACCGCTGCCCAATGACATCCGCACGACGACCGTCTGACGACCAGGATCGTCACTGTGAAGTACATACGTCGCTTCAGGTCAACGTTTAGGCACCGTAAATCACGCTAGGCATGAATACGTAGTCCTGCGTTTGGACATCCCTCATCCTCTGAAACCTAATTTTCCGAGTTCCAATGAAAGAGTGCTGGTGGGGTGGCAGAGTTCGATCTCACTACTGAATGTGGAAAAGTCTAGGGAGGGTGGTGCGGTGGAGCGGGGAGTAGGTTTGCGAGTGGCGGGAACGGTCATTTTGCCTCAAGCAGTGAAGAACCCCAGAGCAAACCGTTGGGGCAGAGCTGTCGGTCGGGGAAGTCTGTAGCCCCGAGAAACCAGGAACGTCTTTGGTAACATCATAGATGATTCCTTCATAGGTAGAAATTCACAACCTACACTATCTACTACTATAGGATATATATTATATCGACTTCAACTGCCTGTAGGCTAGCTAGTGTAGTTAGTGTTACAAATTTCTGGGAGGTGCACCGGTGTGCCCACCCTCAAACACACACAGCTGTGTGACCGAACGGAAGAAAAACGCTCGGAACGAGCGTTTTCATCCCCAAAACGCGGAAGGATCCGCACATGTGCAGAAAATGCAGCAGGCATGGTTCATTCGCCAGTACCAATGACCGGTCATGCTCACCAACCTCTCAGGCTATTGCTGGCTAGGTAATAAGTCCAAACGCACACAGCCGCGTGACCAGACGGAAGAAAAACGCTCGGAACGAGCATTTTCATCCCTAAAACGAGGAAGGATCCGCACATGTGCAGAAAATGCAGCAGACATGGTTCATTCGCCAGTACCAATGACCGATAATGCTCGCCACCCTCCCACGCTCTTGTTGGCTTGGTAATAGGTTTAACGCACACAGTCGCGTGACCGAAGGGAAGAAAAACACTCGAAACGAGCGTTTTCATCCCCAAAACGCGGAAGGATCCGCACATGTGCAGAAAATGCAGCAGGCATGGTTCATTCGCCAGTAACAATGATTGATCATGCTCGTCACCTTCCCACGCTCTTGCTGGCTTGGTAATAGGTCCAAACGCACACAGCCGCGTGACCGAACGGAAGAAAAACGCTCGGAACGAGCGTTTTCATAACCAAGACGCGGAAGGATCCGCACTGTGCAGAAAATGCAGCAGGCACGGTTCATTCGCCAGTACCAGCGTCTGATCATGCTTGTCACCCTCCGCGTCTTGGTAGGAAGAGAGGCGGGGGGCGGGGCAGTGCGGTAGGGGAAGAGGCGGTAGTAGGGCACGGAATCGTCAAAAGTGACGTCCTGAGAGGGCAGGACACGGCGCGAGGTGGCGTGGTAAAACTGCCAACCAGACGCGTCCGGGACAAAGCCAAGGAAGACACAAGGAACAGCGCGGGAGGAGAGCTTGTCCGCGGACGTATCGCGAACAGAGATCCCCAGACCCAAAAACGCGACGCATCGCCAACCTCTCCCGTCCAACGCAGTGTCGGTGAAGTCTCCGGCAAGGAGACACGGGGCCAGAGGTTGAGCTGATGCGCAGCGTATCGGACCGCAAACGGCCACAGAAAGTGGGGGGTGAGAAGAAACGAGGAATGAAATGACTAAGTGAAAGTTGGGTACAAAAAGCAAACCCTAGAAAACTGTACTCCATATGTGCCACCCCACTATAGCCTACAGTAGCTATGTCATATAAATCTAACACACCCCCATAGGCAAAGTGGGGGAGAACAAGGGGTCACAGGACCAGTCAAGCAAAGCAAAACAAGCTCAGGGTGGATCACAAAGTCACCACACATTCCGAGCACAAGTTCAAGGCCACAAGGCCAGTTCACATGCAGGATTACATATATATATAAGGCTAGACAAGCAAGAGCAGGAGTATATATATATATGCATCAGTACAAACAAGGTCAAGGGGTGAGCAAGTGAGGCAAGGTGGGCACAAGACCCAGCTGAGTACAGAAGCGCTGATGATCACAAGGCGCAAGTGCCTTGGTGAAGATATCAGCAGTGTTGGCCTGAGAGGCCACGTACGCAAGCCGCAGCTGACCACGCTGCTGTAGCTCACGAGCAAGGAAGTAGCGGAGAGCAATGTGCTTCGTTCTGTGCTCCAGTCTCTGCTCTCGACACAAGGCCAGCATGGCCTTGTTGTCTACGTACAGCACTGGAGGAGAACGAGGCGGCTCTCCGAGGTCAGTCAGCAGGTAGGTGAGCCAGCGAAGCTCCTGTGCAGCCATGGCCCCGGCGTAGATCTCAGCCTCACAACTGGAGCCGAGAACAGAAGACGAGCGGGTAGCCCGCCACGAAACAGAGCCGGAACCAAGGCTGAAGGTGTAACCCTGTGACGACCGCTGCGTAGCCTGGTCGTCAGCCCAAGAAGCGTCTGCGTGCCCAGTGAGGACCACTGGACTCTGCCCTCCAAGCACAAGCCCCATGCCCGACGTACTGCACAAGTAACGCAACACCCTCTTCGCTGCAGCCATGTGCTCCGGTCTGTGTCTCCCAGGAGCAACATAGCGTGCGAGAATGCTAAGAGGGTATGCGAGGTCAGGTCGTGTGCAGGTCATCAGGTACATGAGGCAGCCAACAAGCTCTGGGTACGGGCCACTCGACTCTACGGACTCATCCGAAGGCAGAGCTGAGAGCGAGTGGCGAGTAGGCAGAGGAGTGGCCTGAGGCGAGGAGTACGTGAAGCCGAAGCGCTGAAGGACCTGCTGCACCATGTGTGACTGAGTCAGGGTAATGGTGCGGCGTGCTCTGTCCCGGGTGATCTGCAAGCCAAGGTAGCTGCGCAGTTCACCCAGGTCTGTGCACGTGTGTCTCTTCTGCAGCTCGGACTTCACGTGGGCGAGTCCAGCAGTGTCAGCTGTGGCAAAGACCAAGTCGTCGACGTACACGAGGATGTAGAACGGCGGCAAAGAAGTGTCGGTGCGCAGAAACAGCGACGGGTCGGCAGTAGAGGGAGCAAACCCAAGAGCCGCAAGTGTAGTCCTCAGTGTGTCGTGCCACTCACGCGGTGCCTGGCGGAGACCGTAGACTGGCCGCCGGAGGCTCCACTGGGTGCCAGGAGGAAAAGACCCAGTGAAGCCAGGTGGGCGACGCAGCCAGATCTCCTCGTGCAGGCTGCCCTGCAAGAAAGCAGTGCTGAAGTCAAGAGAGTGCAGCTCGTAGTCGCGGTGAGCAGCTATGTGCAGCAGTACCCGAAGAGTGGTCATCTTCGGGGTGGGAGAGAAGGTCTGAAAGTAGTCAACTCCCTGCCGCTGACTGAAGCCACGAGCCACGTAACGCGCCTTGAAGACAGGCGGAGAACCCGGCGGCCGCTTCACCCTGAAAATCCACATGCCACTGACGATGTTCGCCCCAGGCGGGGGAACCTCGTCAACGTAGGTACCTGTGGACTTCCAGGAAGCCATCTCTGTGTCCATAGCTGCCTGCCACTGAGAGGAGTAGGGACCCTCTATCGCCTCCGCGTAAGAGCGCGGAGTCGGGATGTCAAGTGCATCCGGGTCTCCCTCAGGGGTAAGCAGTACGGACACGAGATGAGGTGAAGCAGCAGCCAAACACTGGAACTCCTCCTGCCTGTCCTCAAGGACGTCCGTGCCAAGGGCACACTCACCCCCGACGGACGGAGGACAGACAGACTCAGACTCAGCGACAAGACAAGCAGCGTAGTCTAGACGACAGCGAGCAGCAAAGTCGACGAGCTCAGCAACTAGGGCAGACGCAGCAGTGGACGCAAAGGAAGGGTCAGTGACGACAGTAGCAAGGAGACGCGTGACAGTAGGACTGGCAGCACGAAGAGAGTCCGACTCTGGGTCGGGAAGAGCAGGAAGAGAGGACTCAGGAGGAGAAGGCAAAGGGGCACGCAGAGGAGCAGTGGACGGACGCAGAGACATCCGGTGCGTGCCAGGGACAGGAGGAGGACGCTGACGCGAACCACGACCACTAGCGCGAGCAGTACGGACAGGCGACGCAGGACGCGACGCAGGCTCACGACGCTCAGCAAGACCTCTAGTAGGACCAGTGTAGGGAGAAGGAGCGGGCAGTGGGGAGGCCGGCTGTAACTGTAACTGTGACAGGACAGGCTGTGGACTCTCTAAGGGAGGAGGAGGGCCAGTAGAAGGCGGGAGACCAAGAACCTGCTGAAGGAGCGGAACGAAGTACGGCCGAGGCCGCGCGGCGACTCCAGACACAGCAGGGACAGCACCAGTACCCCAAGCGGCAGCACCAGCGCCAGCAGCAACTCCAGCTCCAGTACCTCCAGCAGCACCAGTAGCACCCCCAGCAGGCCCGCCTCCAGGACCGACAGCAGTAGCCTCAGCGTCAACACCCTCAGCAGCTCCAGCTCCAGTCGTACCCGCAGGCCCAGCAGCTCCAGTACTCCCAGTACGAGCACCTCCGGGACCCGCGGCACCAGCACCCTCAGTAGCCGAAGAACCTCCAGCTCCAGCAGCACGCCTCCAGCGCCGGGCAAACCACTCGCGCAGCTCCTGTGGAGAGAGTGGCTCCCGCCGAGACGAAGCACCCGGAGAACCTCCAGGCTCAGCACCGCCAGACGCCACACAAGCAGGCCCAGCTCCCTCAGGCTCCACACCCCCAGGCCCAGCACCTCCAGGCGTAGCACCCCCAGGCTCAGCACCCCCAGGCTCAGCACCCCCAGGCTCAGCACCTCCAGTAGTAGCACCTCCAGGCTCAGCACCCCCAGGCTCAGCACCCCCAGTAGTAGCACCCTCAGGCTCAGCACCCCAAGGCGTAGCACCCACACGCTCAGCACCCCCAGAGTTAGCACCCCCAGGCTCAGCACCCTCAGCAGCACCAGAGTTACCAGTAACCTTGACAGGCTCGACTGCGTCTACCTGGGACACACCTGAAGGGGCAGGACCCTGAGGGGGGAGGGGGTCTACCGGGGGGGGACCTGGCACAAGGAAGAGCGGTGGTGGGGGGAGGGACGGAGTGCGGTAGGGGAAGAGGCGGTAGTAGGGGACCGACTCGTCAAACGTGACGTCCTGGGAGGACAGAACACGGCGAGAGGTGGGGTGGTAGAACTGCCACCCTGGCGCGTCAGGGGGGAAGCCAAGGAAGACGCAAGGAGCAGCACGAGGGGACAGCTTGTCCGCAGACAAGTCGCGGACAAACGCCCGAGATCCCCAGACACGGAACGCAGACGCATCGCCAACCTTCCCCGTCCACAGCAAAGCAGGGGAGGTCTCCGGTCTGGAGACCCTAGGGTGAAGGTTGATCTGATGCGCCGCGTACCGAACCGCAAACGGCTACAGAAAATGGGGGGCAGCCGCATGCATCATGGACGTACGGGCGACGTCCATGACCATGCCAATGCGGCGCTCAGCAATCCCATTTTGCTGTGGAGAGTCCGGAAGCGTGAAGGTCTGGCGGATGCCTCGTGCTCGACAGTAGGCTCGCAGAAGGCCAGAGGAGAACTCTCCACCTCTGTCAGAGTGCAGACGCAGAACAGGAAAGTCCGAACCGAAGCTCTGCCTGAGCTGGAGACGAGCTGCGCGGATCCAGTCGATCAACACCTTAGTGACATCACCCTTGCTGCGCAAGGGGAAGACTGTGGTGTAACGCGAGTAGTCGTCAACCACCAGCAGGAAGTAGCGCTCGTGACCCTGTCCACGGACGCGGGCCGGGCCCCACACGTCCATGTGAAGCGTCTGCAGCGGGGCCTCTGTCGGAGGAAACTGGGAGGAGTGAGGGGCAGCCCGCTGCCGCCCCTCGACACAGGGGACGCAGGTAGGGCCAGGCCCCGGAGGAAGGGGAGGGAGGGACCGGGGAAGACCAGAGACAAGGACACGGGAGGCCATGCCTCGGAGACGAAGCAGGGAGGGGTGACCAAGGCGGTGGTGCCAGAGGAGAGTCTCGTGAGACAGGAGGCGACACGAACAGGGGGCAGACTCAGGACCAGACCTGGACGCTGCAGCAAACACCTGACCTGACGCAGCTACCTGACCAGACGCAGTGACTGGAGGAGACGCAGTGGTCAGGGTGTACAGGTTCGACCCCGGCCGACGGGTAAACGTGGCCAGGTGTCGGCCAGTCCGAGCGTCCGTGCAGTGGGTCACCCGCTGACTCCCAGGAGTGAACTGGTGAACCCCCGCATCCTGTAGGTCAGCACCACTCACCAAGTTCGTAGAGAACGAGGGGAGGTAAAGACCAGACAGGGTGCCAGAGGGGGCCGCCGGACACGGGAGGACAGTGGAGAAGTGAGCAAGGACAGGACCCCCAGAGGGGTCTGCCAGAGAGACCGCAACTGGCCGGCCAAGCGGCGTGAGTGTGGTGCGGTCTCGAAAGAAGGAGCGAGAAGCCCCCGAGTCAAGGGTGAAAGTGTGGGAGGCCGAGGCCGACGCAGAACCTGAGAGAGCAGACTCACCAGCACCTGAGGGAGCAGACGCACCTAGAGCAGCAGCCTCGCTAGCACCTAGAGAAGCAGCCTCACCAGTACCTAGAGCAGCAGTCTCAATGCCCGGGTCGGGCGGAAAACACCGGTAACAGTCACCCTCATCACTAATAGTCACAGTATACATGGCAGCAAGAATAGCATCAAAGTCAAGGTCAAAGACAGCCACACCCGCCCTAGACAGCTCACCCCAGCGGGGGATCTCAGTGGCCTCAGGGAACTGGTGACGCCAAGCGTCCGTCAGGCGGCCAAAGCAGCGCTGGGTGGAGTGCGCACCCCCACACTGCTCACCCGCGCGGTCGCCGGTGCGGAGGACGTAGGTGCACGGACCAGTACCCCCACCCCTCTGGCGTGCAGCGTACCACTCACGGAGCTGCTGAGGGGAGGGGATGTCACGAGTGCGCTGCTGCTGCTGCTGCTGGCGCTGACCACCACCGGAGCCGACTCTCTGCGCAGCGCCACCCCGACCAGCTCCACCTCCTCCGCCGCCTCCTCCTCCACCGCCGCCACCTCCGCTCCCACCGCCACCGCCGCCGCCGCCTCCGCCTCCACTGCCACCACCGACACCTCCACCCCCGCCACCACCCCCACCGCCACCCCCACCCCCTCCACCGCCTCCACCGCCGCCTCCACCGCCCCCGCTAGCTCCTCCAGTGCCCCTGCCCCCCTTGCCCTTGCCAGGGCGGCGTCTCCCGCTAGGGGTAGACGCCGCACCGACCGACTCAAGCCCAACGAGGTCGGCCGCAGCAGCAGAGGCAACAGAGGGCAAAAGGGGGGAGGGGGAACACCCCTCAAAGATGGGGGTGCGAGGGTCACCACGAGAGGCTCCTACAGCTACTATGCTCTTCTCTGCTGCTAGGAGGGACTTCTCGAGGAGGTCAACGGTGAGAGTGGTGGGGCAAACAGAGAGGAAGTGGTCCCTGACTACGCGAAGGGAGTCAGGGAGCCGGGTGACTATGTAGTAGAGGGTGATGTACATGGGGGGGGGGGGTTCTTGGCGCAGAACTCTGCAGGAAGCGCAGCGCGGTAGCGAGTGTCACTAGTGCGGAGGTGCGTAATGAGGTCAGCGACTGTGGGAAAGGCAGCAAGGTCAGGGAAGAGGTACGGTAGCATGAGGCGGCTAAGTGCAGCAGTGGCAGGGGAGGAGTAGCGCGCAACTACAGCGTCGTACAAGGTCTGAGCACTCTTGTACTGGCTAAAGTGCGCACGCTCAGAGGTAGGTAGGTGGCGACGCACAGCAAGACGTGCAGCAGCATCGCGCGTGGCCCACTGGGAGCGAACAGTGGCGTCAGCAGCAGCAGCGGGGGCAGGAGAGGCACCAGAAGTGAGGTCAAAGAGGGAGAGGCCGTCTGCCCTGTCGCACTGTAAGAAAAGCTGCAGGTCATCTATCCAGACGTCAAAGTCAATGGCCCGACCCTCAGCGTCAAAAGCGAGGACACTAGGGGTAGCCATGACAGCAGTAGACTAGCAGCGCAAACAGTAGGGTGAGGGCAGTGCTGTGAAAGGGGCGCTGCTCTTACCGGACAGGGCGGCTCGGGTGGCTCGGCTGTAGGGCGGCTCGGCGGCTCGGTTGCTGAGCGGCTCGGCGGCTCGGCTGCTGGGCGGCTCGGCGGCTCGGCTGCTGGGCGGCTCGGCGGCTCGGCTGCTGGGCGGCTCGGCTGCTGGGCGGCTCGGCTGCTGGGCGGCTCGGCTGCTGGGCGGCTCGGCTGCTGGGCGGCTCGGCGGCTGGGCGGCTTGGCTGCTGGGCGGCTCGGCGGGGCCGCTGAGAGGGCGGCGTCCGGGGCCGCTGGGAGGAGGCGGCGGGGCCGCTGAGAGGAGGCGGCGGGGCCGCAAAGTTAGGTGGCGGGGCCGCAGGTAGGTGGCGGGGCCGCTAGTAGGTGGCGGGGCCGCATGTAGGTGGCGGGGCCGCTGGTAGATGGCGGGGCCGCACAGGCAAGTGGCGGGGCCGCGGAGGTAGGTGGCGGGGCCACACAGGTAGGTGGCGGGGCCGCGGAGGTAGGTGGCGGGGCCGCACAGTGAGGTGGCGGGGCCGCGAAGGTAGGTGGCGGGGCCGCACAGGTAGGTGGCGGGGCCGCGGAGGTAGGTGGCGGGGCCGCACAGGTAGGTGGCGGGGCCGCGAAGGTAGGTGGCGGGGCCGCATAGGTAGGTGGCGGGGCCGCGGAGGTAGGTGGCGGGGCCGCACAGTTAGGTGGCGGGGCCGCGAAGGTAGGTGGCGGGGCCGCACAGGTAGGTGGCGGGGCCGCGGAGGTAGGTGGCGGGGCCGCGTAAGGTGGCGATGGGCGCGACGGGCGCGACGGGCGCGACGGGCGCGTCAGGCGCGACGGGCGCGACGGGCCGAAAGGGCGGCGCGAAGGGCCGTAGGGGCGGCGCGACTCGGGCCGGAGCAAAACGCGCTCCGGGCAGGAAAAAAAAAACAATTTCGTGGTGGTGGGCCCTAGGAATCGTTCCCACTAGGGAACCTGCTCGATACCATGAGAAGAAACGAGGAATGAAATGACTAAGTGAAAGTTGGGTACAAAAAGCAAACCCTAGAAAACTGTACTCCATATGTGCCACCCCACTATAGCCTACAGTAGCTATGTCATATAAATCTGACAGGGGGCAACCGCATGGATCAAGGAAGTACGAGCGACCTCCATGACCAAGCCAATGCGGCGCTCAGCAACCCCATTCTGCTGTGGAGAGGCCGGAAGCGTGAACGACTGGCGGATGCCGTGCTCCGCACAGTAGGCTGCCAAGAGGTCGGAGGAGAACTCACCACCTCTGTCAGAGTGCAGACGCAAGACAGGAAAGTCTGAGTGGAACCGCTCGCTGAGCTGGAGACGAGAAGCGCGGATCCAAGGGATCAAAACATCAGGGACCTCACCCTTGGTGCGCAAGGGGAAGACCGTGGTGTAGCGCGAGTAGTCGTCAACAACGATCAGGAAGTACCTCTCCTGACCCTGTCCACGGACGCGGGCTGGGCCCCACACGTCCATGTGGAGCGTCTGCAAGGGAGCAGTCGTCGGGGGAAACGAGGAGGAGTGAGGAGCGGCGCGCTGCCGCCCCTCGACACAAGGAAGACAGGGAGGAGCAGGCGAGGGTGGGAGGGGAGGGAGTACCCGGGGAAGACCAGAGACAAGGTACCGTTTGTGCATGGCACGAAGGCGCTGCACTGACGGGTGACCAAGGCGGTGGTGCCAGAGGACAGTCTCGTGTGCTAGAGAGCGACAAGAGCAGGGGGCAGACAACTGACCTGAAGCAGACGCAGACGCAGCTACCTGAGGGGACTCAGTGGTCAGTGTGTACAGGTCCGACCCCGGCTGCCGAGTGAAGGTAGCCAGGTGACGGCCCGTCCGAGCACACGTGCAGTGTGTCACGCGCTCGTAGGCAGGGGTGAACTGGTGGACACCCCGGTCCTGGAGCGCACAACCCGCCACCAAGTTCGTAGAGAACGAGGGGAGGTGGAGACCTGACAGTGTGCCCGACGGAACCGCAGGACAAGGAAGGACAGTGGAGGAGGTCGCAATGACCGGACCCCCAGAGGGGTCAGCAAGGGAGACAGCAACTGGCCGAGCAAGCTGCTCAAGGGCAGTGCGGTCACGAAAGAAACAGCGAGAAGCACCTGAGTCCAGTGTGAAGGTGTGCAGTGCCTCAGTAGACTCAGTACCAGGGGGGGGCAGACTCACGAGTACCTAGAGCAGCAGCCTCACCAGCACCTGGGGCAACAGACACTCTAGCGCCTAGAGCGGCAGCCTCACCAGTACCTAGAGCAGCAGACTGGATACCGGGGTCAGGCGGCACACACAGGTGACAGGCACTCTCAGCACTAGTAGACAATGCATACATGGCAGTGAGGATAGCATCATAGTCAAGAGCAAAGATATCTACCCTCTGCCTAAGCAGCTCCACCCAGTCGGGGAGCTCAGCGTCGTCGCCAAGCTCTATACGCCAAACGTCGCCCAGACGGGCGAAGCAGTGGGACTCTGTGTGACCACGTGTCCCGCAAGGCTGACCAGTCCGGACACCTGTGCGAATGACGTACGGGCAGCGAGCAGTACTCAGTGACCCTCTACTCTGAGCGTACCACTCACGAAGCTGCTGGGGCGAAAGAGCCTCGCGTAGACGACGCGGCTGCTGCACCGGGCCACTACAAGAAACTCCCGAACTACCCACTCCAGGACGACTCCCATTGCTGCCACCCCGACAACCCCAACTGGCGTACCACTCACGAAGCTGCTGGGGCGTGAGGGACACACGCGGACGGCCCTGGAGCTGCATCTGGCCACGCCATGAGCAGCAGTAGAAGCAGTAGCAGCAGCAGTAACAGCAGTAGCAGCACGGGCAGGGCAGTGCTCACCAGTGGTGGGAAGGGCAGGCGTACGAGCGGGGCGACTGCGGGGCCGCCACAGCGGCCGCTCCAGGGGCGGCTGCTTCCAGGGGCGGCTGCTCCAGGGGCCAGAGGCGGCTCCTGCAGTGGCAGCTGCTCTAGGGGCGGCTGCTCCAGTGGCCAGGGGCGGCTGCTGCAGGGGCGGCTGCTCCAGGGGCGAGGGGCGGCTCCTGCAGTGGCGGCTGCTCCAGTGGCCGGGGGCGGCTGCTGCAGGGGCGGCTGCTCCAGGAGCCAGGGGCGGCTGCTGCAGGGGCGGCTGCTCCAGAGGCCAGGCGCGGGTTAGGTCAAGGCGACTCAGTGGGCAGGGGCGACGCGCGGGCAGGGGCGACGCGGCGGGCAGGGCGACGCGGCGGGCAGGGCGACGCGGCGGGCAGGGGCGACGCCGTGGGCAGGGCAACGCGGCGGGCAGGTGGCGACGCCGCGGGCAGGGCGACGCGGCGAGCAGGGGCGACGCCGCGGGCAGGTGACGACGCCGCGGGCAGGGCGACGCTGCGGGCAGGTGGCGACGCCGCGGGCAGGTGGCGACGCCGCGGATAGGTGGCGACGCCGCGAGCAGGTGGCGACGCCGCGGGCAGGGGCGACGCCGCGGGCAGGGGCGACGCCTCGGGCAGGTGACGACGCCGCGGGCAGGCGGCGACGCCGCGGGCAGGGGCGACGCCGCGGGCAGGTGACGACGCCGCGGGCAGGGAGACGCGGCGGGCAGGTGGCGACGCCGCGGGCAGGTGGCGACGCCGCGGACAGGAGGCGACGCCGCGGGCAGGCGGCGACGCCGCGGGCAGGGCGACGTGGCGGGCGGCGAGAGCCTGCAGGGGCGGCGTGCGGTCGGGCAGAGGCTGCGCGCGGGCCTGACAGGTCTGCAGGGGCGGCTCTCGGGCCTGACGGGCCTGCAGAGGCGGCTCGGGGGCCTGACGGGTCTGCAGAGGCGGCTCGGGGGCCTGACGGACCTGCAGGGGCGGCGCGAGGGCCGTACTAGCTTGCAGGAGGCAGCGCGAGGGCTACAGGACGGCACTCGGGCAGACCAAAGGGCGGGGCGCGCGAGGGCGCACGAGCAGAGAAAGGCGCACGAGGGCGCACGAGGGCGCACGAGTAGAGAAAGGCGCACGAGGGCGCACGTAAGGTAGGGCGCACGAGGGCGCTTCTAGCGGAATAGTGGGCCCGTAGTAGAAAGCGGTCCTAGGTAGCAACCTAGGCTCGTGATACCATGTTAGAATGAACAAGTGTGTTTGAACTAACAAGATTGGGAGTACAAGTAGGAAACCCTAGGATGTTGTACCCCCTAAGGCTAAACCCACTATAGCCTACACAATGTAAACATATAATGTTTGACAACGTCACCCTCCCATGCTCTTGCTGGCTTGGTAATAGATTTAAACACATACAGTCGCGTGACCGAACGGAAGAAAAAAGCTCGGAACGAGCGTTTTCATCCCCAAAACGCGGAAGGATCCGCACATGTGCAGAAAATGCAGCAGGCATGGTTCATTCGCCAGTACCAATGACCGATCATGCTTGTCACCCTCCCACGCTCTTGCTGGCTTGGTAATAGGTCCAAACGCACACAGCCGCGTGACCAAATAGAAGGAAAACGCTCGGAACGAGCATTTTCATCCCCAAAACGCGAAAGGGTACACAAATGCGCAGAAAATGCAACAGGCATGGCTCATTCGCCAGTACCAATGACCGGTCATGCTCGACACCCTCCCACGCTCGTGCTGGCTTGGTAATAGGTCCAAACGCACACATCCGCGTGACCGAACGGAAGAAAAACGCTCGGAACGTGCGTTTTCATCCCCAAAACGCGAAAGGATCCGCACATGTGCAGAAAATGCAGCAGACATGGTTCATTCGCCGGTAGCAATGATTGATCATGCTCGTCACCTTCCCACGCTCTTGCTGGCTTGGTAATAGGTCCAAACGCACACAGCCGCGTGACCGAACGGAAGAAAAACGCTCGGAACAAGCGTTTTCATAACCAAAACGCGGAAGGATCCGCACATGTGCAGAAAATGCAGAAGGCACGGTTCATTCGCCAGTACCAATGTCTGATCATGCACGTCACCCTCCCACGCTCTTGCTGGCTTGGTAATAGATTTAAACACACAAAGTCGCGTGACCGAACGGAAGAAAAAAGCTCGGAACGAGCGTTTTCATCCCCAAAACGCGAAAGGATCCGCACATGTGCAGAAAATGCAGCAGGCATGGTTCATTCGCCAGTACCAATGACCGATCATGCTTGTCACCCTCCCACGCTCTTGCTGGCTTGGTAATAGGTCCAAACGCACACAGCCGCGTGACCAAATAGAAGGAAATGCTCGGAACGAGCGTTATCATCTACAAAACGCGGAAGGACCCGCACATGTGCAGGAAGTGCAGTGGGCGCTCTTCATTCGCGAGCGCCGATGACTGATGATCCTCGCAACCCTCCTACTCCCTTGCTGGCTTGGTAATTGGACCAAAAAAGTGTCAAACATTATATGTTTACATTGTGTAGGCTATAGTGGGTTTAGCCTTAGGGGGTACAACAAACTTAGGGTTTCCTACTTGTACCCAACTTTCTGCTAGTTCATTCATTCTTGTTCTCTCTAAGATTCTAACATGGTATTACGAGCCTAGGTTATAACCTAGGACCGAACGATAGGGCCCACCGTTCCGCTAGAAGCGCCCTCGAGCGCCTTAATGCATTAGCGCCCTCGAGCGCCTCTCTCCTAGTGCGCCCTCGTGCGCCTCTCCTTCTCCTACTGCTCGTGCGCAGCTCGCTAGTGCCGCGCGCGGCCCTTTTTTCTTCGAGCGCGTAGCCCGCTAGCGGCCCACGTGCGGCCTTTCCTGAGCGCGCGCCGACCCCTAGCCGCCAGCGCGACGAGCGCCGCCCACGAGCAGCCCGCTAGCCGCCCGACGCAGCCGTCCTAAGCAACGCTAGTTCATTCATTCTTGTTCTCTCTAAGATTCATTCGCCAGTACCAATGACCGATCATGCTTGTCACCCTCCCACGCTCTTGCTGGCTTGGTAATAGGTCCAAACGCACACAACCGCGTGACCAAATAGAAGGAAAACGCTCGGAACGAGCATTTTCATCCCCAAAACGCGAAAGGGTACGCAAATGCGCAGAAAATGCAGCAGGCATGGCTCATTCGCCAGTACCAATGACCGGTCATGCTCGACACCCTCCCACGCTCGTGCTGGCTTGGTAATAGGTCCAAACGCACACACCCGCGTGACCGAACGGAAGAAAAACGCTCGGAACGTGCGTTTTCATCCCCAAAACGCGAAAGGATCCGCACATGTGCAGAAAATGCAGCAGACATGGTTCATTCGCCGGTAGCAATGATTGATCATGCTCGTCACCTTCCCACGCTCTTGCTGGCTTGGTAATAGGTCCAAACGCACACAGCCGCGTGACCGAACGGAAGAAAAACGCTCGGAACAAGCGTTTTCATAACCAAAACGCGGAAGGATCCGCACATGTGCAGAAAATGCAGAAGGCACGGTTCATTCGCCAGTACCAATGTCTGATCATGCACGTCACCCTCCCACGCTCTTGCTGGCTTGGTAATAGATTTAAACACACAAAGTCGCGTGACCGAATGGAAGAAAAAAGCTCGGAACGAGCGTTTTCATCCCCAAAACGCGAAAGGATCCGCACATGTGCAGAAAATGCAGCAGGCATGGTTCATTCGCCAGTACCAATGACCGATCATGCTTGTCACCCTCCCACGCTCTTGCTGGCTTGGTAATAGGTCCAAACGCACACAGCCGCGTGACCAAATAGAAGGAAATGCTCGGAACGAGCGTTATCATCTACAAAACGCGGAAGGACCCGCACATGTGCAGGAAGTGCAGTGGGCGCTCTTCATTCGCGAGCGCCGATGACTGATGATCCTCGCAACCCTCCTACTCCCTTGCTGGCTTGGTAATTGGACCAAAAAAGTGTCAAACATTATATGTTTACATTGTGTAGGCTATAGTGGGTTTAGCCTTAGGGGGTACAACAAACTTAGGGTTTCCTACTTGTACCCAACTTTCTGCTAGTTCATTCATTCTTGTTCTCTCTAAGATTCTAACATGGTATTACGAGCCTAGGTCGTAACCTAGGACCGAACGATAGGGCCCACCGTTCCGCTAGAAGCGCCCTCGAGCGCCTTAATGCATTAGCGCCCTCGAGCGCCTCTCTCCTAGTGCGCCCTCGTGCGCCTCTCCTTCTCCTACTGCTCGTGCGCAGCTCGCTAGTGCCGCGCGCGGCCCTTTTTTCTTCGAGCGCGTAGCCCGCTAGCGGCCCACGTGCGGCCTTTCCTGAGCGCGCGCCGACCCCTAGCCGCCAGCGCGACGAGCGCCGCCCACGAGCAGCCCGCTAGCCGCCCGACGCAGCCGTCCTGAGCGACGCTAGTTCATTCATTCTTGTTCTCTCTAAGATTCATTCGCCAGTACCAATGACCGATCATGCTTGTCACCCTCCCACGCTCTTGCTGGCTTGGTAATAGGTCCAAACGCACACAGCCGCGTGACCAAATAGAAGGAAAACGCTCGGAACGAGCATTTTCATCCCCAAAACGCGAAAGGGTACGCAAATGCGCAGAAAATGCAGCAGGCATGGCTCATTCGCCAGTACCAATGACCGGTCATGCTCGACACCCTCCCACGCTCGTGCTGGCTTGGTAATAGGTCCAAACGCACACACCCGCGTGACCGAACGGAAGAAAAACGCTCGGAACGTGCGTTTTCATCCCCAAAACGCGAAAGGATCCGCACATGTGCAGAAAATGCAGCAGACATGGTTCATTCGCCGGTAGCAATGATTGATCATGCTCGTCACCTTCCCACGCTCTTGCTGGCTTGGTAATAGGTCCAAACGCATACAGCCGCGTGACTGAACGGAAGAAAAACGCTCGGAACAAGCGTTTTCATAACCAAAACGCGGAAGGATCCGCACATGTGCAGAAAATGCAGAAGGCACGGTTCATTCGCCAGTACCAATGTCTGATCATGCACGTCACCCTCCCACGCTCTTGCTGGCTTGGTAATAGATTTAAACACACAAAGTCGCGTGACCGAACGGAAGAAAAAAGCTCGGAACGAGCGTTTTCATCCCCAAAACGCGGAAGGATCCGCACATGTGCAGAAAATGCAGCAGGCATGGTTCATTCGCCAGTACCAATGACCGATCATGCTTGTCACCCTCCCACGCTCTTGCTGGCTTGGTAATAGGTCCAAACGCACACAGCCGCGTGACCAAATAGAAGGAAATGCTCGGAACGAGCGTTATCATCTACAAAACGCGGAAGGATCCGCACATATGCAGGAAGTGCAGTGGGCGCTCTTCATTCGCGAGCGCCGATGACTGGTGATCCTCGCAACCCTCCTACTCCCTTGCTGGCTTGGTAATTGGACCAAAAAAGTGCAGCCACGTGACCTGGCGGAAGAAAAATGCTCGGAACGAGCGCTTCCACACCAAAAACGCGGAAGGATCCACACATGTGCAGCGGGCGCTCTTCATGAACGAGCGCCGATGACCGATGATGCTCGCAACCCTCCCACGCCCTTGCTGGCTTAGCAATAGGCCCAGAAAAGCGTAGCCACGTGACGAAGCGGAAGAAAGGCGCTCGAAACGAGCGCTTCTACCCCCAAAACGCGGAAGGATCCGCACATGTGCAGGAAGTGCTGCGGGCGCTTTTTATTCGCGAGCGCCGATGACCAATGATGCTCGCAACCCTCCCACGCTCTTGCTGGCTTGGTAATAGGACCAGACGAGCACAGCCACGTGATCCGGCGGAAGAAAAACGCTCAGAACGGACGCTTCCACCCCCAAAACGCGGAAGATCCGCACATGTGCAGGAAGTGCAGCGGGCGCTCTTCATTCGCGAGCGCCGATGACCGATGATGCTCGCAACCCTCCCACGCCCTTGCTGGCTTGGTAGGCCTAGAAAAGTGCAGCCACGTGACCCGGCGAAAGAAAAAATCTCGGAACGAGCGCTTCCACCCCCAAAACGGGGAAGGATCCGCACATGTGCCGGAAGTGCATCAAGCGCTCTTCATTTGCGAGCGCCGATGACCGATGATGCTCGCAACCCTCCCACGCCCTTGCTGGCTTGGTAATAGGCCCAGACAAGCTCAGCCACGTGACCCGGCGGAAGAAAAACGCTCGGAACGAGCGCTTCCACCCCCAAAACGCGGAAGGATCCGCACATGTGCAGGAAGTGCAGCGGGCGCTTTTCATTTGCGAGCGCCGATGACCGATGATGCTCGCTGCGGAGATAACTACTACAACAGGAGCTAGACTACGGGCTGGGCACGGATGCTCGTGTGATCTCTGCCTTCGTTGGTCCTTAGTCGTTTTCCTAGTGCACACACTGCTTGCTAGTTCACGGGGCAAGTTGGCAAGAGTTTCACTAGAGAAAGTTGACAACAATGATACAAAGAAGTTGGCATGGCAAGACTACATCAGAGCTAGCATTCAGGTCGGTCGACTGCCAGCACAGCATGGTCGACCGCGTTCCAGCACGACTTGGTCGACCACGCTCCAGCAGTGCAAAGTTGACGGCGTGCCAACACTGCAGGTCGACGGCGTGCTAGCGCAGCTCCCGCAATACAGCATCGCACCAGCTTCGCAGGTGCTCGCAGATGATTGGCGTGCTGAGCCTTGTCACCTTCACAGCGCACACACCAAGTCATCCTGGCGCTGACGACAGCATCTGATCAGCCAATTCAGCCTCGGGATACCACCACCGAGGTCGGACTCGCCAACTTCGCCTGGGCGATTGTCGCACTCATCCGCAGAACCTCGTCACCCAGGTAACCTGGTCGACAGGGCAACCACGTCGACCAGCTGCTCCTGTATGTGCCCGTCGACCTCCCAAGTCGACGACCACACCAGGTCGACCTCACCAGGTCGACCACGCCCCTGGTCGACCAGCTCCAGGTCGACGTCACTCCTGGTCGACCAGCTCCACGTCGACCAGCACTCCTGGTCGACCAGCTCCATGTCGACCAGCGTAGTTGTCAGCCGACCACCCAAGTCGGCTACTCGAAGTCGGCGTCACCAAGTCGACGCCCTCCGCAGGTCGACTTCCTAGGTCGACCTCCCTGAAGTCGGCGCCAACTTCCGGGCCGACCTCTTGAAGTCGGCGACCTTGCAAGTCGGCGACCTTGCAAGTCGGTGACCTTGAAAGTCGGCGCCGACTTCCAGGTTGACGTGCCACATCGCCGACCACCAGTTGAAGTCAGCCGCCGGCTTCCCAAGTCGGCGGCATTGTAGTGGCCCCGTACAAGTCGACCAACCCCGTTGACCACTACCGCAAGTCGGCTGTACCTCCCGTACACCCAACCACAAATTCGGCTCCGCCCAAGCGAGGACGGGGCCAACAACAACTCCCGTTGACACTCCCCTGCCGCGTTCACGCTTGGGCCCCCTGCCCACACGGCATCACTGCTCGGAGAATAGCTCGTCAACGTGCACCCAACACACAGCACGTCGTCCACCGCACCAGCCATGCAAGAAGGCATGGCACCTACTGCTGCACGTCGTCATCTTCGTCGCCCCCGTCTGCCAAGCGCACCTGGCCGATGGCGACGGAGCACCGGTTGAAGGCCGGATAGTGCAGCGCTTTCGTTAGGAAGTCGGCCGGCTGCTCGGTGGTTGGGATGTACCTCAGCGAGAACTTCCCGCGCTTCACCATGTGCTGCAGCCAGGCCTGTCGCCGCTCCATGTGCTTGAGGTTGCCCGTCAACCCCATGCCCTCGGCGACCGTGATGGCCGACTTGTTGTCCACCCAGAGGACGGTCGGCTTCCCAGCATCCAGCTGCTGGAACTCTGCGAGGAGGAAGCGAAGTCGACGTCCCTCCTTCAAGGCTTCCGTGGCCGCCACATACTCTGACTCGGTCGACGACAACGTCGCGCACTTGATGCGCTGGCTCGACCAGGAGACCGCGGCCCCTCCGTAGACGAACACGTAGCCGCCCGTGCTCGTCCTGTTCTGCTTGTCTCCGGCGTCGTCAGCGTCCACGTAGCCGACCAGCTCCAGCGACTCAGGTCCACCACCGAACTCCAGGGCGGTGTCAAGCGTGTTGGCGAGATAGGAGAGGCAGCGGTTGACCTCGCGCCAGTGCTGGTCGCTCCTCACCGGGAGGCCGCTCCCCAGCTTGCTGCAGGCGAAGGCGATGTCCGGCCTCGTCGTCGTCGCCGCGAACTGCAGCGAGCCGACCTTCTGCCGGTACTCCTCCTCCTGGCGTTCCTGCGCCTCCTCGTCGTCGAAGGTGAGCCCGGCATAGGCGTCGACCGAGACCGGCGTCTTCGGGGTGCGCCCGGTCTGCTCCTCGTCGATGAAGCGCCTACGCAGCTTGTCGGCGTAGCCCTGCTGGTGCAGCCACAGCTTCCCCGCCGACCTGTCGCAGACGATCTCCAACCCGAGGTAAATCTGCACCGGCGAGATCTCACGCAACTCGAAGGCGGACTCCAGCAGCTCCTTCAGCTCCTTCAGCATCTCGGTGCTGCTGCTGGCGGCGAGCAGGTCGTCGACGTAGACCAGCACCCAGCAGGCCACTCCGTCGTCGTCGACCTTGAAGTACAGAGCCTCGTCGACCTGGCTCTTCTTCCACCCGACGCCGACTAGCACGTCGTTGAGCGCCAAGTACCACAGCAGCGGCGACTGCTTCAGGCCGTACAGGCTCTTCAGCAGCTTGCACACCCGGCCGGTTCCGTCGTTGAAGTAGTCCGGCTGTGACATGTAGAGCACCCAGTCGAGCTTGCTCTGCAGGAAGGCGTTCTTCATGTCGAGCTGCATCAGGTTGAGGTTGAGGACGGCGACGATGCTGAGGAAGATCTTCAGCGTGACGTAGCTGCCCACCGGCGCGAACGTCTCGTCGTAGTCGGCGCCATACACCTGGGTGAAGCCTCGCCTTCTCTCGCTCGACGGTGTCATCGACGTGGTACTTCGTCGTCAGCACCCACCGGTTCTTCATGATGTTCACCCCCGGTGGGCGTTCGACCAGCTCCCAAGTGCCCATGTTGATGAGGCTGCGGATCTCCTCCTCCATGGCGGCCTTCACTGCCGGGCCCTTCCAGCTCGCCAACGCCTCCTTCACCGTCATCGTCGAGATGTCCCAACGATGCTCGGGGTCGGCCAGCATGTCGGGGTCGAGCTCCGGAAACTCCTCATCCTCCTCGGCGTCGTCATACGCCAGGTCGTTGTCGTCCACGTCGTACACCGTAGTGAAGGCAGCGGGGACGAAAAAATCGGGTGGCCTCCGAAGTCGGCCTGACTTCCGGGGTGCAGGCGGAACCTCCACCACGTCACTCTTGGTGGACTCCTCGGCGTCCTCCCCCTCGTCGTCCTGCTGCAGCTCAGGCGACGTCCTGATCGACTTCTCCCCTGTGGTCGGCTCCCCTGCCGACTGCCCGGTTGCCGACTGCTCCGTGGTCGGCTGCACTGCTGCCTGCTCCCTTGTCGGCTGCTCCTCGACTTGCTCCTCCCCTATCAAGTCGACTTGCCGCTCGTCACGTCGGCCACCGGCGATGCCCTTGGTTGGCGCCGAAGGCGACGTCTCACGACTCCCCTCATCGCCGGCGGCCGACACCGAGGTCAGCCCGCGCAGGTCGGCCAGGAGCGGAAAGGCAGGGGTCGTAGAGGGAGGGGAAGGAGGACGGACGTCCTCAACGTCCTCGGCAGCAAGCTCACCGACCTCGGTGAGTAGAGGCAGCGTCGCCGTCGAGGTGTCGGGCGGTGGGATGGTCAGCGTCCGTCCGGACACCGGCCCGTGCTCCGTCTTCCACTCGGCCAGCGACAGATCCTCGTAGAACACCACGTCCGACGTGGTGACCACCCGGTTGTCGGCGACGTCGAGGAGCTCCCACCCCTTGCTCTCCGCCGACACGCCGAGGTGAAGGCCCCACCTGGCCTTCGGCTTCAGCTTCCCACCACGCTGCTGCTCGGGGACGAGGAACTGCGCCATGCAGCCCCACACCCGCGCCAGCGACAAGTCGGGCTTCTGCCCGGTCAGCAGCTGGTACGGCGTCGTCCCCGACGGCAGCGTCGACCTCTCAAGGCAGTTGCGGACCCAGACAGCCTGCCGCAGAGCGAGGTGCCACCAGTGGTGCTGCACGCCCATGTGCAGCAGCATCGTCCGCACCGACTCCACCACCGTCCTCATCTCCCGCTCCGCCATGCCGTTCTGCTGCGGGGTGTACGGGCAGGTCAGGTCGTGGACGATCCCCTTGCCGTCCACGAAGTCGGTGAACTTCTTCCCGAGGAACTCCCCTCCTCGGTCGGAGCGAAGCATCAGCACCGACTTCGTCGTCTGCCTCTCCACCAACACAAGCCACTTCTGGAACTCCAGCAGCACATCCGACTTCTTGGCGACCGGCCTCACCCACACGAAGCGGGTCTTGCGGTCCTTCAGCAGCAGGAAGTACAAGCTGCCGTCCTTGGCAGCCACCCGGAACGGCCCGCACAGGTCGATGTGCACGACGGCCAGCACATCGTCGGCGTCGGAGCCTTGGTCGGGGAAGGTGTGCCGCGCCAATTTCCCGCCGACGCACGAGACACACGGTGAGTCGGCGCCCGTCGCCGACTTGAGGTCCAGCCCAATGGCGACCTCGTTCTTCGCCGAGCTCCTGATGGTGTCCATGCCGACGTGCGCAAGCCTAGCATGCATCCTGTCCGGCGTCGACTTTGTCTTCGAGACGATCGCCCGCAGGGCCATAACCTCTGGCGTGGGCGACGTCGACCTCGTTGAGCAGGGACGCAGGTCGGTGCAGAGGACACGCCCGGAGTACGTCGCCCGACTGAGCACCGCTCCCACTGCCGAGACGAGCAACATCCCGTCGCCATCTTCCTGCAGCTTCACGCCGTGCTCCTTCAGCTGGCCAGACGATAGCAGGTTGGCCCGCACGCCCGGGACGTACAGCACGTCGGGGATGAGCACCTGCTTCCCGGCCTCTCCTTGCAAGGCGACGGTGCCACGGCCTTGGACGTCCTGCAGCGCCTCATTGAAGCCGCGCACATGCTTGATGGAGCCGCTCGGCTGTAGGTTGACGAAGACTTCCTTCGTCCCCATCAGGTGGTGGGAGCAGCCACTGTCGAGCAGGACCACCGCCGGGTTCGCCTGCACAGCTGCCGCCACCGCCTGGAAATCCTCGCCGGCCTCCGGCGCCAGCGAGACGGTCGACTCCACGACGCCGACCAGCGAGCACGACGCCGTCTTGTCGTCCCGCGCCTTGCCGCCAACAGAGGAGTCGGCGTCCTTCGCCGAGGTCGACGTGGTCGACTGCTTCTCCTTGCGCGGCTTGTTTCCTCCACGACGAGGACGACAACTGCCAGACCTCCCACGGCCTCCCTTGGCGTCGTCGTCGTCGGAGTCACTGCGGTCAGGGCACTCGAAGGAGAGGTGGTCGGGGTCGCCGCACAGCCAGCACTCCCGACGTCGACCTCCTCCTCCTCGACCACTGTCCTTGGTCGACTTCTTCTTGTCGACCTCCTTGGCCGGCTTCCAGCCACTGCTACCACCACCGCCAGACTGCCCGCGCTGCCCCGGTCGACCTCCTTGTTTCGCTGGGGCGACGAAGTTCGCCTGCACCAAGAGCTCCTGTGACCGCTCAGCCTCCTGCATTGCCTCGTCCTGCAGGATGTACGAGGTCAAGTTGTCCTCGTTGAGCGTCGTCCTCGTGCTCGGCGCCATCGACAGCCGCTTTAGGAGGTTGTAGTTGCTCGAGAGTCCCTGCATGACGTGGGTGACGTACGACGCCGTCGAGTATTGCGCGGCGGCCATCTTGATAGTGGCGAGAATTTGCCGGGCTCGGTTGCAGTAGTCGGTCGCCGTCTCCTCGTCGCCCATACGCGGGTGCGTCAGCTGTCCCTCCAGCTGGGCGATGAACAAGTCGTCGGTGACTTGGTAGGTCGACTCGATGAAGTGCCACGCCTGGTGGCCGGCGTCGATGTACTCTCGGCACCACTTCAAGGCGATCTGCACGCCTGGCGAGCAGCACTGCGAGATGACCGTGAAGGTCAACAGCTGCACGGCGCGAAACCCTGCACGCAAGTCGGGGTCGTCCGGCGTCGCCACGGTGCCTCGAGCAAAGCTGATCAGCCCGGCCATCTCCAGCTGGGGCTCGATGGCCTCCTTCTAGGTGAGGATGTCGGGTCGACCAGTGAGCGGTGGGGTGACCAGGATCCTGTCCGGCGTGAACTTGAAGTAGTCGTAGCTCGGAGCAATCCCGCCTGCCGTCACCTGAGTCGCCGACATCGGCGACAACCCGCTTCGTCGACCTCCGACGTCGCCATGCGAGGTGCCTGCAGCCGCCGGCGACCGCATCCCTCGCGCCTGAACGCCGCCGACTTCATCGGCGTGTATCACACCTCTCTGCCTCGACGTGCCTCCCGCACTGCTGCTGACTTGGCCACCTCCGACGTTGACGCCCTCGTCGACGCCGCCTTCGTTGGTCACCGGTCGAGGAGAAGCTGGTCGAGAAGGGGGATGCTCCGTCGCCCACATGGTGCGGAGTCCAACCTCGACGACCGCCCAGGGTATCACCCCGTACTCCTGGGCCTCATGGCGTCTCCTCGCATCCTCCAGCCGTCCCTCCAGGGTGTCCATCACCTCTGTGTCACCTACGCGCACGCTAGGGACTGTACGGCTGCCGGCCTACGAGCAACTTAGGTAAGGGACCACTACGTCGACCTGACTGAAAGGTAAGTCGTGTGCCGTCTACGCTCACCGCACCATGCGGAGATAACTACTACAACGGGAGCTATACTACGGGCTGGGCACGGATGCTCGTGTGATCTCTGCGTTCGTTGGTCCTTAGTCGTTTTCCTAGTGCACACACTGCTTGCTAGTTCACGGGGCAAGTTGACAAGAGTTTCACTAGAGAAAGTTGACAACAATGATACAAAGAAGTTGGCATGGCAAGACTACACCAGAGCTAGCATTCAGGTCGGTCGACTGCCAGCACAGCATGGTCGACCGCGTTCCAGCACAACTTGGTCGACCGCGCTCCAGCAGTGCAAAGTTGACGGCGTGCCAACGCTGCAGGTCGACGGCGTGCCAGCGCAGCTCCCGCAATACAGCATCGCACCAGCTTCGCAGGTGCTCGCAGATGATTGGTGTGCTGAGCCTTGTCACCTTCACAGCGCACACACCAAGTCAACCTGGCGCTGACGACACCATCTGATCAGCCACGTCAGCCTCGGGATACCACCACCGAGGTCGGACTCGCCAACTTCGCCTGGGCGACCGTCGCACTCATCCGCAGAACCTCGTCACCCAGGTAACCTGGTCGACAGGGCAACCACGTCGACCAGCTGCTCCTGTATGTGCCCGTCGACCTCCCAAGTCGACGACCACACCAGGTCGACCTCACCAGGTCGACCACGCCCCTGGTCGACCAGCTCCAGGTCGACGTCACTCCTGGTCGACCAGCTCCACGTCGACCAGCACTCCTGGTCGACCAGCTCCATGTCGACCAGCGTAGTTGTCAGCCGACCACCCAATTCGGCTACTCGAAGTCGGCGTCACCAAGTCGACGCCCTCCGCAGGTCGACTTCCCAGGTCGACCTCCCTGAAGTCGGCGCCAACTTCCGAGCCGACCTCTTGAAGTCGGCGACCTTGCAAGTCGGCGACCTTGCAAGTCGGTGACCTTGCAAGTCGGCGCCGACTTCCAGGTCGACGTGGCACATCGCCGACCACCAGTTGAAGTCAGCCGCCGGCTTCCCAAGTCGGCGGCATTGCAGTGGCCCCGTACAAGTCGACCAACCCCGTTGACCACTGCCGCAAGTCGACTGTACCTCCCGTACACCCAACCACGAAGTCGGCTCCGCCCAAGCGAGGACGGGGCCAACAACAACTCCCGTTGACACTCGCAACCCTCCCACGCCCTTGCTCGCTTGGTAATTGGACCAGAAAATCACAGCCACGTGACCCGGCGGAAGAATACCGCTCAGAACGAGCGCTTCCACCCCCAAAACGCGGAAGAATCCACACATGTGAAGGAAGTGTAGCGGGCGCTCTTCATTTGCGAGTTCCGATGACCGATGATGCTCGTTGACTTGGTAATAGGCCCAGAAAAGCACAGCCACGTGACCCGGCGGAAGAAAACGGCTCGGAACGAGTGCTTCTTCCCCCAAAACATACGGAAGGATCCGCACATGTGCAGAAAATGCAGCCGGCGCTCTTCATTCTCAAGCGCCGATGACCGATGATGCTCGCAACTCTCCCACGCCCTTGCTTGCTTGGTAATAAGCCTAGAAAAGTGCAGCAACGTGACTCGGCGGAAGAAAAACGCTCGAAACGAGCTCTTCCACCCCCAAAACGCGGAAGGATCCGCACATGTGCAGGAAGTGCAGCGGGCGCTCTTCATTCGCGAGCGCCGATGACCGATGATGCTCGCAACCCTCACACGCCCTTGTTGGCTTGGTGATAGGCCTAGACAAGCGCAGCCACGTGAACCGGCGGAAGAAAAACGCTCGGAACGAGCGCTTCCACCCCCAAAACGCGGAAGAATCCGCACATGTGCAGGAAGTGCAGCGGGCGCTCTTCATTCACGAGCGCCGATGACCGATGATGCTTGCAACCCTCCCACGCCCTTGCTGGCTTGGTAATAAGACCAGACAAGCACAGCCACGTGACCCGGCGGAAGAAAAACACTCAGAACGAGTGCTTCCACCCCCAAAACGCGGAAGGATCCGCATATGTGCAGGAAGTGCAGCAAGCGCTCTTCATTCGCGAGCGCCGATGATTGATGATGCTCGCAACACTCCCACGCCTTGCTGGCTTGGTAATAGGCCCAGACAAGCTCAGCCACATGACCCGACAGAAGAAAAACGCTCGAAACGAGCGCTTCCACCCCCAAAACGCGGAAGGATCCGCACATGTGCAGGAAGTGCAGCGGGCGCTCTTCATTCGCGAGCGCCGATGGCCGATGATGCTTGCAACCCTCCCACGCCCTTTCTCGCTTTGTAATAGGCCCAGAAAAGTGCATCCACGTGACCCGGCGGAAGAAAAGCGCTCGGAACGAGCGCTTCCACCCCAAAACGCGGAAGGATCCGCACATGTGCAGGAAGTGCAACGGGAGCTCTTCATTCGCGAGCGCCGATGATCAATGATGCTCGCAACCCTCCCACGCCCTTGCTCGCTTGGTAATAGGCCCAGACAAGTGCAGCCACGTGACCCGGCAGAAGAAAAATGCTTGGAACGAGTGCTTCCTTCCCCAAAACGCGGAAGGATCCGCACATGTGCAGTAAGTGCAGCGGGCGCTCTTCATTCTCAAGCGCCGATGTCCGATGATGCTCGAAACTCTCCCGCAGCCTTGGTAATAAGCCTAGACAAGTGCAGCCATGTGAACCGGCGGAAGAAAGCTTCCACCCCGTGATGGAAAGCGGGAGAATGGGGCAGGTGTGATGGAAAGCGGGAGAATGGGGCGGGGTGATGGAAAGCGGGAGAATGGGGCGGGGTGATGGAAAGCGGGAGAATGGGGCGGGGTGATGGAAAGCGGGAGAATAGGGCGGGGTAATGGAAAGCGGGAGAATGGGGCGGAGTGATGGAAAGCGGGAGAATGGGGCGGGGTGATGGAAAGCGGGAGAATAGGGTGGGGTAATGGAAAGCGGGAGAATGGGGCGGGGTGATGGAAGGAGGGAGAATGGGGCGGGGTGATGGAAGGAGGGAGAATGGGGCGGGGTGATGGAAGGAAGGAGAATGGGGCGGGGTGATGGAAAGCGGGAGAATGAGGCGGGCTGATGGAAGGAGGGAGAATGGGGCGGGGTGATGGAAAGCGGGAGAATGGGGCGGGGAGATGGAAAGCGGGAGAATGGGGCGGGGTGATGGAAAGCGGGAGAACGGGGCGGGGTGATGGAAAGCGCGAGATGGGGCGGGGTGATGGAAAGCGGGAGAGTGGGGCGGGGTGATGGAAAGCGGGAGAATGGGGCGGGGTGATGGAAAGCGGGAGAATGGGGCGGGGTGATGGAAGGAGGGAGAATGGGGCGGGGTGATGGAAAGCTGGAGAATGGGGCGGGGTGATGGAAAGCGGAAGAATGGGGCGGGGTGATGGAAAGCGGGAGAATGGGGCGGGGTGATGGAAGGATGGAGAATGGGGCGGGGTGATGGAAGGAGGGAGAATGGGGCGGGGTGATGGAAGGAGGGAGAATGGGGCGGGGTGATGGAAGGAGGGAGAATGGGGCGGAGTGATGGAAAGCGGGAGAATGGGGCGGGGTGATGGAAAGCGGGAGAATGGGGCGGGGGAGAATGGGGCGGGGTGATGGAAAGCGGGAGAATGGGGCGGGGTGATGGAAAGCGGGAGAATGGGGCGGGGTGATGGAAAGCGGGAGAATCGGGCGGGTGATGGAAAGTGGGAGAGTGGGGCGGGGTAATGGAAAGAGGGAGAATGGGGCGGGGTGATGGAAAGAGGGAGAATGGGGCGGGGTGATGGAAAGAGGGAGAATAGGGCGGGGTGATGGAAAGCGGGAGAATGGGGCGGGGTGATGGAAGGATGGAGAATGGGGCGGGGTGATGGAAGGAGGGAGAATGGGGCGGGGTGATGGAAGGAGGGAGAATGGGGCGGGGTGATGGAAGGAGGGAGAATGGGGCGGAGTGATGGAAAGCGGGAGAATGGGGCGGGGTGATGGAAAGCGGGAGAATGGGGCGGGGGAGAATGGGGCGGGGTGATGGAAAGCGGGAGAATGGGGCGGGGTGATGGAAAGCGGGAGAATGGGGCGGGGTGATGGAAAGCGGGAGAATCGGGCGGGTGATGGAAAGCGGGAGAGTGGGGCGGGGTAATGGAAAGAGGGAGAATGGGGCGGGGTGATGGAAAGAGGGAGAATGGGGCGGGGTGATGGAAAGAGGGAGAATAGGGCGGGGTGATGGAAAGCGGGAGAATGGGGCGGGGTGATGGAAAGAGGGAGAATGGGGCGGGGTGATGGAAAGAGGGAGAATGGGGCGGGGTGATGGAAAGAGGGAGAATGGGGCAGGGTGATGGAAAGCGGGAGAATGGGGCGGGTGATGGAAAGCGGGAGAATGGGGCGGGGTGATGGAAAGAGTTAGAATGGGGCGGGGTTATGGAAAGCGGGAGAATGGGGCAGGGTGATGGAAAGCGGGAGAATGGGGCGGGGTGATGGAAAGCGGGAGAATGGGGCGGGGTGATGGAAAGCGGGAGAATGGGGCGGAGTGCTGGAAAGCAGGAGAATCGGGTGGGGTGATGGAAAGCGGGAGAATGGGGCGGGGTGCTGGAAAGCGGGAGAATGGGGCGGGGTGATGGAAAGAGGGAGAATGGGACAAGGTGATGGAAAGCGGGAGAATGGGGCGGGGTGATGGAAAGAGGGAGAATGGGGCGGGGTGATGGAAAGGGGGAGAATCGGGCGGGGTGATGGAAAGGTCGAGAATGGGGCGGGGTGATGGAAAGCGCGAGAATCAGGCGGGGTGATGGAAAGCGGGAGAATCGGGCGGGGTGCTGGAAAGCGGGAGAATGGGGAGGGGTGATGGAAAGCGGGAGAATGGGGCGGGGTGATGGAAAGCGGGAGAATGGGGCGGGGTGATGGAAGGAGGGAGAATGGGGCGGGGTGATCGAAAGCTGGAGAATGGGGCGGGGTGATGGAAAGCGGGAGAATGGGGCGGGGTGATGGAAAGCGGGAGAATGGGGCGGGGTGATGGAAGGAGGGAGAATGGGGCGGGGTGATGGAAGGAGGGAGAATGGGGCGGGGTGATGGAAGGAGGGAGACTGGGGCGGAGTGATGGAAAGCGGGAGAATGGGGCGGGGTGATGGAAAGCGGGAGAATGGGGCGGGGGAGAATGGGGCGGGGTGATGGAAAGCGGGAGAATGGGGCGGGGTGATGGAAAGCGGGAGAATGGGGCGGGGTGATGGAAAGCAGGAGAATCGGGCGGGTGATGGAAAGCGGGAGAGTGGGGCGGGGTAATGGAAAGAGGGAGAATGGGGCGGGGTGAAGGAAAGAGGGAGAATGGGGCGGGGTGATGGAAAGAGGGAGAATAGGGCGGGGTGATGGAAAGCGGGAGAATGGGGCGGGGTGATGGAAGGATGGAGAATGGGGCGGGGTGATGGAAGGAGGGAGAATGGGGCGGGGTGATGGAAGGAGGGAGAATGGGGCGGGGTGATGGAAGGAGGGAGAATGGGGCGGAGTGATGGAAAGCGGGAGAATGGGGCGGGGTGATGGAAAGCGGGAGAATGGGGCGGGGGAGAATGGGGCGGGGAGATGGAAAGCGGGAGAATGGGGCGGGGTGATGGAAAGCGGGAGAATGGGGCGGGGTGATGGAAAGCGGGAGAATGGGTCGGGGTGATGGAAAGCGGGAGAATCGGGAGGGGTGATGGAAAGCGGGAGAATGGGGTGGGGTGCTGGAAAGCGGGAGAATGGGGCGGGGTGATGGAAAGCGGGAGAATGGGGCGGGGGAGAATGGGGCGGGGTGATGGAAAGCGGGAGAATGGGGCGGGGTGATGGAAAGCGGGAGAATGGGGCGGGGTGATGGAAAGCGGGAGAATCGGGCGGGTGATGGAAAGCGGGAGAGTGGGGCGGGGTAATGGAAAGAGGGAGAATGGGGCGGGGTGATGGAAAGAGGGAGAATGGGGCGGGGTGATGGAAAGAGGGAGAATAGGGCGGGGTGATGGAAAGCGGGAGAATGGGGCGGGGTGATGGAAAGAGGGAGAATGGGGCGGGGTGATGGAAAGAGGGAGGATGGGGCGGGGTGATAAAAAAAGGGAGAATGGGGCGGGGTGATGGAAAGCGGGAGAATGGGGCGGGTGATGGAAAGCGGGAGAATGGGGCGGGGTGATGGAAAGAGGGAGAATGGGGCGGGGTTATGGAAAGCGGGAGAATGGGGCGGGGTGATGGAAAGCGGGAGAATGGGGCGGGGTGATGGAAAGCGGGAGAATGGGGCGGGGTGATGGAAAGCGGGAGAATGGGGCGGGGTGCTGGAAAGCGGGAGAATCGGGTGGGGTGATGGAAAGCGGGAGAATGGGGCGGGGTGCTGGAAAGCGGGAGAATGGGGCGGGTTGATGGAAAGAGGGAGAATGGGACAAGGTGATAAAAAGCGGGAGAATGGGGCGGGGTGATGGAAAGAGGGACAATGGGGCGGGGTGATGGAAAGGGGGAGAATCGGGAGGGGTGATGGAAAGGTCGAGAATGGGGCGGGGTGATGGAAAGCGCGAGAATCGGGCGGGGTGATGGAAAGCGGGAGAATCGGGCGGGGTGCTGGAAAGCGGGAGAATGGGGAGGGGTGATGGAAAGCGGGAGAATGGTGCGGGGAGATGGAAAGCGGGAGAATGGGGCGGGGTGATGGAAAGCGGGAGAATGGGGCGGGGTGATAGAAAGCGGGAGAATGGGTCGGGGTGATGGAAAGCGGGAGAATCGGGCGGGGTGATGGAAAGCGAGAGAATGGGGTGGGGTGCTGGAAAGCGGGAGAATGGGGCGGGGTGATGGAAAGCGGGAGAATGGGGCGGGGGAGAATGGGGCGGGGTGATGGAAAGCGGGAGAATGGGGCGGGGTGATGGAAAGCGGGAGAATGGGACGGGGTGATGAAAAGCGGGAGAATCGGGCGGGTGATGGAAAGCGGGAGAATCGGGAGGGGTGATGGAAAGCGGGAGAATGGGGTGGGGTGCTGGAAAGCGGGAGAATGGGGCGGGGTGATGGAAAGCGGGAGAATGGGGCGGGGGAGAATGCGGCGGGGTGATGGAAAGCGGGAGAATGGGGCGGGGTGATGGAAAGCGGGAGAATCGGGCGGGTGATGGAAAGCGGGAGAGTGGGGCGGGGTAATGGAAAGAGGGAGAATGGGGCGGGGTGATGGAAAGAGGGAGAATGGAGCGGGGTGATGGAAAGAGGGAGAATAGGGCGGGGTGATGGAAAGCGGGCGAATGGGGCGGGGTGATGGAAAGAGGGAGAATGGGGCGGGGTGATGGAAAGAGGGAGAATGGGGCGGGGTGATGGAAAAAGGGAGAATGGGGCGGGGTGATAGAAAGCGGGAGAATGGGTCGGGGTGATGGAAAGCGGGAGAATCGGGCGGGGTGATGGAAAGCGGGAGAATGGGGTGGGGTGCTGGAAAGCGGGAGAATGGGGCGGGGTGATGGAAAGCGGGAGAATGGGGCGGGGGAGAATGGGGCGGGGTGATGGAAAGCGGGAGAATGGGGCAGGGTGATGGAAAGCGGGAGAATGGGACGGGGTGATGAAAAGCGGGAGAATCGGGCGGGTGATGGAAAGCGGGAGAATCGGGGGGGGTGATGGAAAGCGGGAGAATGGGGCGGGGTGATAGAAAGCGGGAGAATGGGTCGGGGTGATGGAAAGCGGGAGAATCGGGCGGGGTGATGGAAAGCGGGAGAATGGGGTGGGGTGCTGGAAAGCGGGAGAATGGGGCGGGGTGATAGAAAGCGGGAGAATGGGTCGGGGTGATGGAAAGCGGGAGAATCGGGCGGGGTGATGGAAAGCGGGAGAATGGGGTGGGGTGCTGGAAAGCGGGAGAATGGGGCGGGGTGATGGAAAGCGGGAGAATGGGGCGGGGGAGAATGGGGCGGGGTGATGGAAAGCGGGAGAATGGGGCAGGGTGATGGAAAGCGGGAGAATGGGACGGGGTGATGAAAAGCGGGAGAATCGGGCGGGTGATGGAAAGCGGGAGAATCGGGAGGGGTGATGGAAAGCGGGAGAATGGGGTGGGGTGCTGGAAAGCGGGAGAATGGGGCGGGGTGATGGAAAGCGGGAGAATGGGGCGGGGGAGAATGGGGCGGGGTGATGGAAAGCGGGAGAATGGGGCGGGGTGATGGAAAGCGGGAGAATGGGGCGGGGTGATGGAAAGCGGGAGAATCGGGCGGGTGATGGAAAGCGGGAGAGTGGGGCGGGGTAATGGAAAGAGGGAGAATGGGGCGGGGTGATGGAAAGAGGGAGAATGGGGCGGGGTGATGGAAAGAGGGAGAATAGGGCGGGGTGATGGAAAGCGGGAGAATGGGGCGGGGTGATGGAAAGAGGGAGAATGGGGCGGGGTGATGGAAAGAGGGAGAATGGGGCGGGGTGATGGAAAGAGGGAGAATGGGGCGGGGTGATGGAAAGCGGGAGAATGGGGCGGGTGATGGAAAGCGGGAGAATGGGGCGGGGTGATGGAAAGAGGGAGAATGGGGCGGGGTTATGGAAAGCGGGAGAATGGGGCAGGGTGATGGAAAGCGGGAGAATGGGGCGGGGTGATGGAAAGCGGGAGAATGGGGCGGGGTGATGGAAAGCGGGAGAATGGGGCGGGGTGCTGGAAAGCGGGAGAATCGGGTGGGGTGATGGAAAGCGGGAGAATGGGGCAGGGTGCTGGAAAGCGGGAGAATGGGGCGGGGTGATGGAAAGAGGGAGAATGGGACAAGGTGATGGAAAGCGGGAGAATGGGGCGGGGTGATGGAAAGAGGGAGAATGGGGTGGGGTGATGGAAAGCGGGAGAATGGGGTGGGGTGCTGGAAAGCGGGAGAATGGGGCGGGGTGATGGAAAGCGGGAGAATGGGGCGGGGGAGAATGGGGCGGGTGATGGAAAGCGGGAGAATGGGGCGGGGTGATGGAAAGAGGGAGAATGGGGCGGGGTTATGGAAAGCGGGAGAATGGGGCAGGGTGATGGAAAGCGGGAGAATGGGGCGGGGTGATGGAAAGCCTGAGAATGGGGCGGGGCGATGGAAAGCGGGAGAATGGGGCGGGGTGCTGGAAAGCGGGAGAATCGGGTGGGGTGATGGAAAGCGGGAGAATGGGGCGGGGTGCTGGAAAGCGGGAGAATGGGGCGGGGTGATGGAAAGAGGGAGAATGGGACAAGGTGATGGAAAGCGGGAGAATGGGGCGGGGTGATGGAAAGAGGGACAATGGGGCGGGGTGATGGAAAGGGGGAGAATCGGGCGGGGTTATGGAAAGCGGGAGAATGGGGCAGGGTGATGGAAAGCGGGAGAATGGGGCGGGGTGATGGAAAGCCTGAGAATGGGGCGGGGCGATGGAAAGCGGGAGAATGGGGCGGGGTGCTGGAAAGCGGGAGAATCGGGTGGGGTGATGGAAAGCGGGAGAATGGGGCGGGGTGCTGGAAAGCGGGAGAATGGGGCGGGGTGATGGAAAGAGGGAGAATGGGACAAGGTGATGGAAAGCGGGAGAATGGTGCGGGGAGATGGAAAGCGGGAGAATGGGGCGGGGTGATGGAAAGAGGGAGAATGGGGCGGGTGATGGAAAGCGGGAGAATGGGGCGGGGTGATGGAGTGCGGGAGAATGGGGCGGGGTGATGGAAAGCGGGAGAATGGGGCGGGGTGATGGAAAGCGGGAGAATGGGGTGGGGTGATGGAAAGCGGGAGAATGGGGCCGGGTTATGGAAAGAGGGAGAATGGGGCGGGGTGATGGAAAGAGGGAGAATGGGGCGGGGTGATGGAAAGAGGGAGAATGGGGCGGGGTGGTGGAAAGCGGGAGAATGGGGCAAGGTGATGGAAAGCGGGAGAATGGGGCGGGGTGATGGAAAGGGCGGGGTGATGGAAAGCGGGAGAATGGGGCGGGGTGATGGAAAGCGGGAGAATGGGGCGGGGTGATGGAAAGCGGGAGAATGGGGCGGGGTGATGGAAAGAGGGAGAATGGGGCGGGGTGATGGAAAGAGGGAGAATGGGGCGAGGTGATGGAAAGCGGGAGAATGGGGCGGGGTGATGGAAAGAGGGATAATGGGGCGAGGTGATGGAAAGCGGGAGAATGGGGCGGGGTGATGGAAAGAGGGAGAATGGGGCGGGGTGATGGAAAGAGGGAGAATGGGGCGAGGTGATGGAAAGCGGGAGAATGGGGCGGGGTGATGGAAAGAGGGATAATGGGGCGGGGTGATGGAAAGCGGGAAAATGGGGCGGGGTGATGGAAAGAGGGAGAATGGGGCGGGGTGATGGAAAGAGGGAGAATAGGGCGGGGTGCTGGAAAGCGGGAGAATGGGGCGGGGTGATGGAAAGCGGGAGAATGGGGCGGGGTGATGGAAAGCGGGAGAATGGGGCGGGGTGATGGAAAGCGGGAGAATGGGGCGGGGTTATGGATAAAGGGAGAATGGGGCGGGGTGATGGAAAGAGGGAGAATGGGGCGGGGTGATGGAAAGAGGGAGAATGGGGCGGGGTGATGGAAAGCGGAAGAATGGGGCGGGGTGATGGAAAGAGGGAGAATGGGGAGGGGTGATGGAAAGCGGGAGAATAGGGCGGGGTGATGGAAAGCAGGAGAATGGGGCGGGTGATGGAAAGCGGGAGAATGGGGCGGGGTGCTGGAAAGCGAGAGAATGGGGTGGGTTGATGGAAAGCGGGAGAATGGGGCGGGTGATGGAAAGCGGGAGAATGGGGCGGGGTGATGGAAAGAGGGAGAATGGGGCGGGGTGATGGAAAGCGGGAGAATGAGGCGGGGTGATGGAAAGCGGGAGAATGGGGCGGGGTGATGGATAGAGGGAGATGGGGCGGGGTGATGGAAAGAGGGAGAATGGGGCGGGGTGATGGAAAGAGGGAGAATGGGTCAGGGTGATGGAAAGCGGGAGAATGGGGCGGGTGATGGAAAGCGGGACAATGGGGCGGGGTGATGGAAAGCGGGAGAATGGGGCCGGGTGATGGGATCCGGGAGAATGGGGCAGGGTGCTGGAAAGCGGGAGAATGGGGCGGGGTGATGGAAAGCGGGAGAATCGGGCGGGGTGATGGAAAGCGGGAGAATGGGGCGGGGTGATGGAAAGCGGGAGAATGGGGCAGGGTGATGGAAATCGGAAGAATGGGGCTGGGTGCTGGAAAGCAGGAGAATGGGGCGGGGTGATGGAAAGCGGGAGAATGGGGCGGGGTGATGGAAAGCGGGAGAATGGGGCGGGGTTATGGAAAGAGGGAGAATGGGGCGGGGTGATGGAAAGAGGGAGAATGGGGCGGGGTGATGGAAAGAGGGAGAATGGGGCGGGGTGATGGAAAGCGGGAGAATGGGGCAGGGTGATGGAAAGCGGGAGAATGGGGCGGGGTGATGGAAAGGGCGGGGTGATGGAAAGCGGGAGAATGGGGCGGGGTGATGGAAAGTGGGAGAATGGGGCGGGGTGATGGAAAGCGGGAGAATGGGGCGAGGTGATGGAAAGCGGGAGAATGGGGCGGGGTGATGGAAAGCGGGAGAATGGGGCGGGGTGATGGAAAGAGGGAGAATGGGGCGGGGTGATGGAAAGCGGGAGAATGGGGCGGGGTGATGGAAAGCGGGAGAATGGGCGGGGTGATGGAAAGAGGGAGAATGGGGCGGGGTGATGGAAAGAGGGAGAATGGGGCGGGGTGCTGGAAAGCGAGAGAATGAGGCGGGGTGATGGAAAGCGGGAGAATGGGGCGGGGTGATGGATAGAGGGAGATGGGGCGGGGTGATGGAAAGAGGGAGAATGGGGCGGGGTGATGGAAAGAGGAAGAATGGGTCAGGGTGATGGAAAGCGGGAGAATGGGGCGGGTGATGGAAAGCGGGACAATGGGGCGGGGTGATGGAAAGCGGGAGAATGGGGCCGGGTGATGGGATCCGGGAGAATGGGGCAGGGTGCTGGAAAGCAGGAGAATGGGGCGGGGTGATGGAAAGCGGGAGAATGGGGCGGGGTGATGGAAAGCGGGAGAATGGGGCGGGTGATGGAAAGCGGGAGAATGGGGCGGGGTGCTGGAAAGCGAGAGAATGGGGCAGGGTGATGGAAATCGGAAGAATGGGGCGGGGTGCTGGAAAGCGGGAGAATGGGGCGGGGTGATGGAAAGCGGGAGAATGGGGCGGGGTGATGGAAAGCGGGAGAATGGGGCGGGGTTATGGAAAGAGGGAGAATGGGGCGGGGTGATGGAAAGAGGGAGAATGGGGCGGGGTGATGGACAGAGGGAGAATTGGGCGGGGTGATGGAAAGCGGGAGAATGGGGCAGGGTGATGGAAAGCGGGAGAATGGGGCGGGGTGATGGAAAGGGCGGGGTGATGGAAAGCAGGAGAATGGGGCGGGGTGATGGAAAGTGGGAGAATGGGGCGGGGTGATGGAAAGCGGGAGAATGGGGCGAGGTGATGGAAAGCGGGAGAATGGGGCGGGGTGATGGAAAGCGGGAGAATGGGGCGGGGTGATGGAAAGAGGGAGAATGGGGCGGGGTGATGGAAAGCGGGAGAATGGGGCAGGGTGATGGAAAGCGGGAGAATGGGCGGGGTGATGGAAAGAGGGAGAATGGGGCGGGGTGATGGAAAGAGGGAGAATGGGGCGGGGTGCTGGAAAGCGGGAGGATGAGGCGGGGTGATGGAAAGCGGGAGAATGGGGCGGGGTGATGGATAGAGGGAGATGGGGCGGGGTGATGGAAAGAGGGAGAATGGGGCGGGGTGATGGAAAGAGGGAGAATGGGTCAGGGTGATGGAAAGCGGGAGAATGGGGCGGGTGATGGAAAGCGGGACAATGGGGCGGGGTGATGGAAAGCGGGAGAATGGGGCCGGGTGATGGGATCCGGGAGAATGGGGCAGGGTGCTGGAAAGCGGGAGAATGGGGCGGGGTGATGGAAAGCGGGAGAATGGGGCGGGGTGATGGAAAGCGGGAGAATGGGGGGGGTGATGGAAAGCGGGAGAATGGGGCGGGGTGCTGGAAAGCGAGAGAATGGGGCAGGGTGATGGAAATCGGAAGAATGGGGCGGGGTGCTGGAAAGCGGGAGAATGGGGCGGGGTGATGGAAAGCGGGAGAATGGGGCGGGGTGATGGAAAGCGGGAGAATGGGGCGGGGTTATGGAAAGAGGGAGAATGGGGCGGGGTGATGGAAAGAGGGAGAATGGGGCGGGGTGATGGAAAGCGGGAGAATGGGGCAGGGTGATGGAAAGCGGGAGAATGGGGCGGGGTGATGGAAAGGGCGGGGTGATGGAAAGCGGGAGAATGGGGCGGGGTGATGGAAAGTGGGAGAATGGGGCGGGGTGATGGAAAGCGGGAGAATGGGGCGAGGTGATGGAAAGCGGGAGAATGGGGCGGGGTGATGGAAAGCGGGAGAATGGGGCGGGGTGATGGAAAGAGGGAGAATGGGGCGGGGTGATGGAAAGCGGGAGAATGGGGCGGGGTGATGGAAAGAGGGATAATGGGGCGGGGTGATGGAAAGCGGGAGAATGGGCGGGGTGATGGAAAGAGGGAGAATGGGGCGGGGTCATGGAAAGAGGGAGAATGGGGCGGGGTGCTGGAAAGCGGGAGAATGGGGCGGGGTGATGGAAAGCGGGAGAATGGGGCGGGGTGATGGAAAGCGGGAGAATGGGGCGGGGTGATGGAAAGCGGGAGAATGGGGTGGGGTTATGGAAAAAGGGAGAATGGGGCGGGGTGATGGAAAGAGGGAGAATGGGGCGGGGTGATGGAAAGAGGGAGAATGGGGCGGGGTGATGGAAAGCGGGAGAATGGGGCAGGGTGATGGAAAGAGGGAGAATGGGGAGGGGTGATGGAAAGCGGGAGAATGGGGCGGGGTGATGGAAAGAGGGAGAATGGGGCGGGTGATGGAAAGCGGGAGAATGGGGCGGGGTGCTGGAAAGCGAGAGAATGGGGTGGGTTGATGTAAAGCGGGAGAATGGGGCGGGTGATGGAAAGCGGGAGAATGGGGCGGGGTGATGGAAAGAGGGAGAATGGGGTGGGGTGATGGAAAGCGAGAGAATGAGGCGGGGTGATGGAAAGCGGGAGAATGGGGCGGGGTGATGGATAGAGGGAGTTGGGGCGGGGTGATGGAAAGAGGGAGAATGGGGCGGGGTGATGGAAAGAGGGAGAATGGGTCAGGGTGATGGAAAGCGGGAGAATGGGGCGGGTGATGGAAAGCAGGACAATGGGGCGGGGTGATGGAAAGCGGGAGAATGGGGCCGGGTGATGGGATCCGGGAGAATGGGGCAGGGTGCTGGAAAGCGGGAGAATGGGGCGGGGTGATGTAAAGCGGGAGAATCGGGCGGGGTGATGGAAAGTGGGAGAATGGGGCGGGGTGATGGAAAGAGGGAGAATGGGGCGGGGTGATGGAATGCGGGAGAATGGGGCGGGGTGATGGAAAGCGGGAGAATGGGGCAGGGTGATGGAAAGCGGGAGAATGGGGCGGGGTGATCGAAAGAGGGAGAATGGGGCGGTTGATGGAAAGCGGGAGAATGGGGCGGGGTGATGGAAAGAGAGAGAATGGGGCGGGGTGATGGAAAGCGGGAGAATGGGGCGGGGTGCTGGAAAGCGGGAGAATGGGGCGGGGTGATGGAAAGCGGGAGAATGGGGCAGGGTGCTGGAAAGCGGGAGAATGGGGCGGGGCGATGGAAAGCGGGAGAATGGGGCGGGGTGCTGGAAAGCGGGAGAATGGGACGTGGTGATGGAAAGCGGGAGATTGGGGCGGGATGATGGAAAGCGGGGGGGCGGGGTGATGGAAAGAGGGAGAATGGGGCGGGGTGATGGACAGCGGGAGAATGGGGCAGGGTGATGGAAAGCGGGAGAATGGGGCGGGGTGATGGAAAGCGGGAGAATGGGGCGGGGTGATGGAAAGCGGGAGAATGGAGCTGGGTGATGGAAAGCGGGAGAATGGGGCGGGGTGCTGGAACGCGGGAGAATGGGGCGGGGTGATGGAAAGCGGGAGAATGGGGCAGGGTGATGGAAAGCGGGAGAATGGGGCGGGGTGATGGAAAGAGGGAGAATGGGGCGCGTGATGGAAAGCGGGAGAATGGGGCGCGGTGATGGAAAGCGGGAGAATGGGGCGGGGTGATGGAAAGCGGGAAAATCGGGCGGGGTGATGGAAAGCGGGAGAATGGGGCAGGGTGATGGAAAGCGGGAGAATGGGGCGGGGTGATGGAAATCGGGAGAATGGGGCGGGGTGGTGGAAAGAGGGAGAATGGGGCGGGGTTATGGAAAGAGGGAGAATGGGGCGGGGTGATGGAAAGCGGGAGAATGGGGCGGGGTGATGGAAAGAGGGAGAATGGGGCGGGGTGATGGGAAGAGGGAGAATGGGACGGGGTTATGGAAAGAGGGAGAATGGGGCGGGGTGATGGAAAGCGGGAGAATGGGGCGGGGTGATGGAAAGCGGGAGAAGGGGGCGGGGTGATGGAAAGCGGGAGAATAGGGCGGGGTGATGGAAAGCGGGAGAATGGGGCGGGGTGATGGAAAGCGGGAGAATGGGGCGGGGTTATGGAAAGAGGGAGAATGGGGCGGGGTTATGGACAGAGGGAGAATGGGGCGGGGTGATGGAAAGCGAGAGAATGGGGCGGGGTGATGGAAAGCGGAAGAATTTGTTATAGTCACAATAGGCTCCAATGTGCCTAAAATGAAAGATAGAGTGCACAGTCGGATTTCTGCACAGCGGCTTCAAACGTTCATAGCGTTCTGGTCACAGCTTCAAATGACCTGATTCAACTTGGATCTGGAGCTGCTTAATGTCACCTACAACAGGCAATTTAGATCGCACGATTTCACCAAGTATAGACGACACAGTGTCGGTTTGAACGAACGGCACTATGGCAGCCACTATAGTCTTAGAACACACAATAGGAAGAGTTAGGAAGAGTTACGAGTTGGGAATGACTCCCAGCTCCTACAAACCCCAAGAGCCGAGGTACAGTGATGTGGAACAGTGCCACACTGTCCCCAACCAAGAAGGGTCTCGAAACTACCCTTCACAAGGGCCTACACCAACTGAAATGTTACACTACACAAAGTAATGTAACTATCTTCAATATCTTGAGGTGTACCCTTTTGGCGAGCTTCGCGATCACTTGAATGTTGACACCAGGGGCTCGGGTTCTTCATCACAAACTCATCCTTGAGTTCTTGATGGGTCTGCTGCACACACTTGCGACACGCCGAACGTTCGACAAGCGACAAAATAGAAACCGCGCACGACAAAATAGAAACCACGCGGGACACACAAAACGACCACGTTACACGCGACTAGCGATAATTCGCTATTGACTTGACACACACACTCGACATCATGACCCATCATTCACACAATATTATAAGCATGAAATATATATTTATTTCATGCACTCATTCCATTCCATGCACACACCTATGCACGCACACGGACAACAAGCCGAGTGCAAACCGTAGGGTTGCACCAACAAACTCCCCCTCGGATTGTTGGCCTTAGGATCTTGCTCTCTTAGTTCAGAGCCATCCCAGCCAGCTTGCAACACTTCCAATGCTGCTGCTCCACCAGCCTCTTGGTCATCATGTCAGCCGGCTGCCCCGTGGTCTTCACGTAGCGCAACTCAACTTCACCCGCGGTTACCATGCTCCTCGTCCAATGCCACTTCACCCTCATGTGCTTCGTGAGTCCATGCAACACAGGGTTCTTAGCAAGAGCAATGGCACCCTGGCTGTCACAGTACAGTGGGGTAGGTCCTTGCTGCTCCTCCCCCAATTCAGCCAACAAACGCCGCTGCCACACAATCTCCCGTACGGCACGGAAGAGTGCCATGTACTCGGACTCCACCGAGCTCAATGCTTGATCAACCTGCTTCTTGCTCTCCCAAGCAGTTGGGCCTCCACCAACACAGCAAATGAACCCTCCAACACTTGTCATGTCCTCTGGTTCCGATGCATATGAAGCATCCGAGTAGGCGGTGAGGAACAAACGCCCGGGTTCAACACCATCCGCGCCCTTTTGGCGCCTTTGTGCCGCCGCCGAGTATTGCAGCCCAACGGTCGGTGTTTGGCCAAGATACTTGGCCACCCTCATTCCAGCTGCTACCTGCTCCTCATTAGGGCATTGCACAACCCTAGCTAGCTGCCCGGTAGCAAACGCGACGTCCGGCCGGGTGTTTACCGCCGCATACATGAGGCTGCCCACCAACGAGTGAAAACGGCGCCTCTCCTCTTCTCCAACGCTCTCCTCCTCTGGCCCCTTCACACACTTGAACCCAGAGGGAAAGGGAGTAGCCACATGACCTTCACTCTGGCCGAAGTTGGCGGCCAACGCCTCAAGGTACTTCCGTTGGTGCACTCGCATGCTCCGCTTCTTCACGTCTCGTTCGATGTGGAGCCCAAGGTAGAAGTTGACGTCACCAAGAGACTTGCACTTGAACTTGTCTTGCAGCTTCAGCATCACCTCCTTCACAAGGTCAGAAGAGGGTGAGAAAATGAGGATGTCATCCACATAAACCACCATGAAACTCCTCTGCTCCCCCTCGCCAAGCATGAACAAGGAGTGATCGGCCGTTGAGGGAGTGAAGCCGATCCCCTCCAACACTTCGCGCAGCTTCATGTACCATTGCCTAGGGGCCTGCTTCAGCCCATAGAGGGCCTTCTTCAGCTTCCACACTCTGCCACTACCATCATCAAACCCCTCTGGCTGCGCCATAAAAATCTCCTCCTCAAGGATGCCGTTAAGGAATGCCGTTACGATGTCCATTTGCTTTACTACCCATCCTTTGATGGCGGCTCCCGCGAATAGGGTTCGCAGCGTCGTCGGCTTCACCACAGGGGCAAACAGCTCCTTGAAGTCCACCTTCTCCTTCTGCTGGTACCCCTTGGCTACAAGCCTAGACTTGTAGCGCTCAATCTTGCCGTCGGCATCCGACTTGATTTTGAAGAGCCACTTGGACGTTATCGCCGTACGCCCCTCCGGTAGCTCCACCAATTCAAACGTGTCATTCTCCTCGATGCTCTTCAGCTCACTCTCCATGGCCTTCTTCCACTCCTCAGCATCACTACTCTCCAAAGCCTCCTTGAGAGTTGCTGGTTCTCCCGGCATCTCCACCGGAGAGAAGAACGCGAAGGCGCACTCCTCGTAGTCAGTCTCCTCGTCGTCTCCGACCATCTTTGCCGCTCCGGCCAGGGCTGTCTTGCCCTGCTTTCCTGGCGCATCATAGGTCAGCCTATTAGGGGGTTGAACTCTCCTCTTCCCCTTTCCTTCCTCCTCAGCTGCAGGGACTTGAAGGCCTTGGCGTTGCTGCGGTGTGGCTCGAATCCGTGGAGCACTCGTAGTACGGGAAGGGAGTGACGGTGCACGCTCGCTCACTTGCTGCACCTCCTCCTCTTCTTCCTCTGCATCATTGGCCTCCTCTCCCCCATTCACAAGGGAGGATTGCCTTGTGGTTGTGCTGCCGCTGCTCAGCTCCAAAGGCAGCTCCACATGCTCCAAACCGGAACTCTTCACCTCCCCAAACCGCACGCCTATCTTCGCCTCATTCTCCGCCTTCCAATCCTTGTACATGAAGTTCTCCATGAACTTGCAGTCCCTGCTCACCAAGAACTTCTTGGTGAATGGGTCCCAAAGAAGCCATCCCTTGCTGTTTTGAGCCATGCCCAAGTGCACGGCCCACACCGCCTTGGCACCAAGCTTGTTGTGCCGAAGATGCTTAGGCACGAGCGCCATGCACATGCACCCGAACACCCGAAGCATATCCACCTTTGGCTTCCTTCCTAGCCACTCCACATAGGGCACCCATTTGTCTGCTCCCACATGAGTCAAGGCTCTGTTCTTGGCCACACACGCGCTCCGCACCGCATCAGGCCAGAAATAGTCGGGTAGCCCGGCTTCAATGAGCAACCCGCGTGCCGCCTCCGTGATTGTGCGGTTCGCTCGCTCGGCGATGCCGTTCGTTGCAGGGGAGTATGGCATGGTGAGGGAGTGCCGAATACCATTCTTCTTCAGCCACAACCCAAACTCCTTGCTCAGGAACTCTCCCCCTCGATCGGTGCGGATTGACTTGACTAGACGGTCTTGTTGCCGCTCCACCATCGGGAACCAATCCGTCTTCAACGTTTCAGCCACGTCGCTCTTCTTGGCCAGCACGTACACCCAAGTCATGCGGGTGTAGACGTCGACAATGGTGAGAAAATACTCAGCTCCAGCAGCTCCAAGCTTCAGGGGGCCCACCACGTCCATCACCACCTCATCGAGCGGTGCCTTTGCCGTTGCCTCCGAACTAGGGAACGGAAACCGGGTGAACTTGGCTTGAATGCACGTCGGGCAGCCAAGCACCTCATCGGGCTCCCCCTTCACACGTATGCCAGCAACCATCTCATTCTTCACTAGCTGCTGCAAGATGGGCAGGGCCACATGCCCCATGCGCCGATGAAAGGTGAGCCAATCACACTCCCCCGTAGCCGAAGTTGGATTGGAGAATGCCGCGCTCGCAATAGCGCCCCACATACTCTCTCCGTAGTCCTCCTCCGCTGCTGCCTCTGGGTTCTCCTCACCCTTTTGCTGCTCCTTGGTTGCTGCACCACTCTCCTTAGGTTCACTGAACTTGCTGGTCCCTCCAGGTTTGCTCTTCTTGAGCTCATTCTCCTTAGCGCGACCGTTCGCGCCATCGTCGCTACCGACCGCTCCGTCCTTGGTGCTGATGCTTGCTGCCACTTGCCTCTCCTTAGGCATAGGGACCACTGGGATCTGCCACATCTCGTTGTAGACATCCCTGTCCTCATGAAGGTCCCAAAGAATTCGATCGCCAAGCCTTGCGGTGTAGGTCTTGGCTCCCTTCGAGTTCGTGTCCATGCCGGCCTTTGCCAACCGCCGCACGGAAATCAGGTTTGCAGCAAGGCTGGGCACCCAAAGCACGTTCTTGAGGCCCACCATCTTCCCATCAGCACCCTTGAACATGGCCTTGCCCATGCCTTTCACCTCTGCTCGCTGCCCCAAAGCCGATGTGACATGCTTCACCGGTGACGGCTCGAGTTCGGTGAGCAAGTCCGGGCGAGGTGTCATGCTATAGGTAGCGCCACTATCAATCACCCAATAGTCCAGGGGGTGTAGGGTCACCTTCCCCACAGCTGCTGGCTCCTCAAAGCCTTCATCCTTCTCTGGACCAGCCGGTACTTGCGTCGACACGAAGTAGAATAGACCCGGGTATCGATCGTCGCTCGGGTCCTTGTCGTTGTCTCCGCTCTTCATGTTTGCAGCTCCGCCACCGCGACCGCCACTGCCTCCACGGCCTCGTCCTCTCCCTCCTCCTGCTCCTCTACCCTCTTGGCCTTGAGCAGGGGTCCAACCATCAGGGAGTTTGTAGCAGTCGCGCCACATGTGTCCGCTCTTGTGGCAATAGTGACACTCGCCGTCGAATCGGCCGCGACCGCGTCCGTAGCTCTTGTCGTCGCTGCCGTAACCGCCACTCCTGCGGCCTCCGCCGAAATCCTCTTGAAGGATAGCTCGCTTCACGTCTTCAAGCGAGAGGCGGGGCAAGTCGCGATTAAGGTTGATGATGAGCGAGGACCATGACTCTGGGAGTAAGGCCAGCAACTTGGTCTTCTTTTGGAGCTCACTGTAGTTCAAATCAGCTCCCTCAAGCCGCGTCAACAAGTCGAAGAATTTCTGCACCCCTTCTTCAACCGCTTCGTCTTCTTCAATTCGTAGTGCCGCCATTTGCCGTTCCAACACCACCGCTACCGCCGCTGTTGCAGGAGCATGTACACCCTTGAGAGCAGCCCATGCCTTTGGTCCTTTCTCTGGTTCACGCTGGAATGGCTTGATGTGACGGATCTGACTGCTCCCCAACGCTTGCCCAAGTAAGAGATAGCCTTGTGCGCTCTTCCGCACCCACGGGCTCTTCTCCGGGTCGTTCTCGGGGCGCTTCTCCGTTCCTTCCATCACCTCCAGCAGGTCATAGTGGTCAAAGATGTTCTCCATCTTGAAGGACCATTCAGCAAAGTTGTCACCATTGAAGTTGTCAAGCCCAAACACCCTAGGCTCATCCCTAGGTGGGCCAAGACTTGGTTGCATGGGCGCCATGGCTGAATCACGGGGTTGGCCTTGAGCTTGAGCTTCTCCACTGCCACCAGCACCTCTGCCACCCCTTTCCTCAGGTCCAGACATTGTCGAAACTGCTCCAAGGGGCTCTGATACCACTTGTTATAGTCACAATAGGCTTGAATGTGCCTAAAACGAAAGATAGAGAGCACAGACGGATTTCTGCACAGCGGCTTCAAACGTTGATAGCGTTCAGCTCACAGCTGCAAATGACTTGATTCAAATTGGATCTGGAGCGTCTTCACGTCGTCTACAATTATCAATTTAGATTGCACGATTTGATAAAGAATTGACGACACAGCGTCGGTTTGAACGAACGGTACTATGGCAGCCACTATAGTCTTAGAACACAAGATAGGAAGAGTTACGAGTTGGGAATGACTCCCAGCTCCTACAAACCCCAAGAGCCGAGGTACAGTGATGTGGAACAGTGCCACACTGTCCCCAACCAAGAAGGGTCTCGAAACTACCCTTCACAAGGGCCTACACCAACTGAAATGTTACACTACACAAAGTAATGTAACTATCTTCAATATCTTGAGGTGTACCCTTTTGGCGAGCTTCGCGATCACTTGAATGTTGACACCAGGGGCTCGGGTTCTTCATCACAAACTCATCCTTGAGTTCTTGATGGGTCTGCTGCACACACCTGCGACACGCCGAACGTTCGACAAGCGACAAAATAGAAACCGCGCACGACAAAATAGAAACCACGCGGGACACACAAAACGACCACGTTACACGCGACTAGCGATAATTCGCTATTGACTTGACACACACACTCGACATCATGACCCATCATTCACACAATATTATAAGCATGAAATATATATTTATTTCATGCACTCATTCCATTCCATGCACACACCTATGCACGCACACGGACAACAAGCCGAGTGCAAACCGTAGGGTTGCACCAACAAACTCCCCCTCGGATTGTTGGCCTTAGGATCTTGCTCTCTTAGTTCAGAGCCATCCCAGCCAGCTTGCAACACTTCCAATGCTGCTGCTCCACCAGCCTCTTGGTCATCATGTCAGCCGGCTGCCCCGTGGTCTTCACGTAGCGCAACTCAACTTCACCCGCGGTTACCATGCTCCTCGTCCAATGCCACTTCACCCTCATGTGCTTCGTGAGTCCATGCAACACAGGGTTCTTAGCAAGAGCAATGGCACCCTGGCTGTCACAGTACAGTGGGGTAGGTCCTTGCTGCTCCTCCCCCAATTCAGCCAACAAACGCCGCTGCCACACAATCTCCCGTACGGCACGGAAGAGTGCCATGTACTCGGACTCCACCGAGCTCAATGCTTGATCAACCTGCTTCTTGCTCTCCCAAGCAGTTGGGCCTCCACCAACACAGCAAATGAACCCTCCAACACTTGTCATGTCCTCTGGTTCCGATGCATATGAAGCATCCGAGTAGGCGGTGAGGAACAAACGCCCGGGTTCAACACCATCCGCGCCCTTTTGGCGCCTTTGTGCCGCCGCCGAGTATTGCAGCCCAACGGTCGGTGTTTGGCCAAGATACTTGGCCACCCTCATTCCAGCTGCTACCTGCTCCTCATTAGGGCATTGCACAACCCTAGCTAGCTGCCCGGTAGCAAACGCGACGTCCGGCCGGGTGTTTACCGCCGCATACATGAGGCTGCCCACCAACGAGTGAAAACGGCGCCTCTCCTCTTCTCCAACGCTCTCCTCCTCTGGCCCCTTCACACACTTGAACCCAAAGGGAAAGGGAGTAGCCACATGACCTTCACTCTGGCCGAAGTTGGCGGCCAACGCCTCAAGGTACTTCCGTTGGTGCACTCGCATGCTCCGCTTCTTCACGTCTCGTTCGATGTGGAGCCCAAGGTAGAAGTTGACGTCACCAAGAGACTTGCACTTGAACTTGTCTTGCAGCCTCAGCATCACCTCCTTCACAAGGTCAGAAGAGGGTGAGAAAATGAGGATGTCATCCACATAAACCACCATGAAACTCCTCTGCTCCCCCTCGCCAAGCATGAACAAGGAGTGATCGGCCGTTGAGGGAGTGAAGCCGATCCCCTCCAACACTTCGCGCAGCTTCATGTACCATTGCCTAGGGGCCTGCTTCAGCCCATAGAGGGCCTTCTTCAGCTTCCACACTCTGCCACTACCATCATCAAACCCCTCTGGCTGCGCCATAAAAATCTCCTCCTCAAGGATGCCGTTAAGGAATGCCGTTACGATGTCCATTTGCTTTACTACCCATCCTTTGATGGCGGCTCCCGCGAATAGGGTTCGCAGCGTCGTCGGCTTCACCACAGGGGCAAACAGCTCCTTGAAGTCCACCTTCTCCTTCTGCTGGTACCCCTTGGCTACAAGCCTAGACTTGTAGCGCTCAATCTTGCCGTCGGCATCCGACTTGATTTTGAAGAGCCACTTGGACGTTATCGCCGTACGCCCCTCCGGTAGCTCCACCAATTCAAACGTGTCATTCTCCTCGATGCTCTTCAGCTCACTCTCCATGGCCTTCTTCCACTCCTCAGCATCACTACTCTCCAAAGCCTCCTTGAGAGTTGCTGGTTCTCCCGGCATCTCCACCGGAGAGAAGAACGCGAAGGCGCACTCCTCGTAGTCACTCTCCTCGTCGTCTCCGACCATCATTGCCGCTCCGGCCAGGGCTGTCTTGCCCTGCTTTCCTGGCGCATCATAGGTCAGCCTATTAGGGGGTTGAACTCTCCTCTTCCCCTTTCCTTCCTCCTCAGCTGCAGGGACTTGAAGGCCTTGGCGTTGCTGCGGTGTGGCTCGAATCCGTGGAGCACTCGTAGTACGGGAAGGGAGTGACGGTGCACGCTCGCTCACTTGCTGCACCTCCTCCTCTTCTTCCTCTGCATCATTGGCCTCCTCTCCCCCATTCACAAGGGAGGATTGCCTTGTGGTTGTGCTGCCGCTGCTCAGCTCCAAAGGCAGCTCCACATGCTCCAAACCGGAACTCTTCACCTCCCCAAACCGCACGCCTATCTTCGCCTCATTCTCCGCCTTCCAATCCTTGTACATGAAGTTCTCCATGAACTTGCAGTCCCTGCTCACCAAGAACTTCTTGGTGAATGAGTCCCAAAGAAGCTATCCCTTGCTGTTTTGAGCCATGCCCAAGTGCACGGCCCACACCGCCTTGGCACCAAGCTTGTTGTGCCGAAGATGCTTAGGCACGAGCGCCATGCACATGCACCCGAACACCCGAAGCATATCCACTTTTGGCTTCCTTCCTAGCCACTCCACATAGGGCACCCATTTGTCTGCTCCCACATGAGTCAAGGCTCTGTTCTTGGCCACACACGCGCTCCGCACCGCATCAGGCCAGAAATAGTCGGGTAGCCCGGCTTCAATGAGCAACCCGCGTGCCGCCTCCGTGATTGTGCGGTTCGCTCGCTCGGCGATGCCGTTCATTGCAGGGGAGTATGGCATGGTGAGGGAGTGCCGAATACCATTCTTCTTCAGCCACAACCCAAACTCCTTGCTCAGGAACTCTCCCCCTCGATCGGTGCGGATTGACTTGACTAGACGGTCTTGTTGCCGCTCCACCATCGGGAACCAATCCGTCTTCAACGTTTCAGCCACGTCGCTCTTCTTGGCCAGCACGTACACCCAAGTCATGCGGGTGTAGACGTCGACAATGGTGAGAAAATACTCAGCTCCAGCAGCTCCAAGCTTCAGGGGGCCCACCACGTCCATCACCACCTCATCGAGCGGTGCCTTTGCCGTTGCCTCCGAACTAGGGAACGGAAACCGGGTGAACTTGGCTTGAATGCACGTCGGGCAGCCAAGCACCTCATCGGGCTCCCCCTTCACACGTATGCCAGCAACCATCTCATTCTTCACTAGCTGCTGCAAGATGGGCAGGGCCACATGCCCCATGCGCCGATGCAAGGTGAGCCAATCACACTCCCCCGTAGCCGAAGTTGGATTGGAGAATGCCGCGCTCGCAATAGCGCCCCACATACTCTCTCCGTAGTCCTCCTCCGCTGCTGCCTCTGGGTTCTCCTCACCCTTTTGCTGCTCCTTGGTTGCCGCACCACTCTCCTTAGGTTCACTGTGTTATAGTCACAATAGGCTTGAATGTGCCTAAAACGAAAGATAGAGAGCACAGACGGATTTCTGCACAGCGGCTTCAAACGTTGATAGCGTTCAGCTCACAGCTGCAAATGACTTGATTCAAATTGGATCTGGAGCGTCTTCACGTCGTCTACAATTATCAATTTAGATTGCACGATTTGATAAAGAATTGACGACACAGCGTCGGTTTGAACGAACGGTACTATGGCAGCCACTATAGTCTTAGAACACAAGATAGGAAGAGTTACGAGTTGGGAATGACTCCCAGCTCCTACAAACCCCAAGAGCCGAGGTACAGTGATGTGGAACAGTGCCACACTGTCCCCAACCACGAAGGCTCTCGAAACTACCCTTCACTAGGGCCTACACCAAGTGAAATGTTACACTACACAAAGTAATGTAACTATCTTCAATATCTTGAGGTGTACCCTTTTTGGCGAGCTTCGAAATCACTCGAGGCTTGACACCAAGGCTCGGGCTCTTCATCACAAACTCATCCTTGAGTTCTTGATGGGTCTGCTGCACACACCTGCGACACGCCGAACGTTCGACACAGGACAAAATAGAAACCGCGCACGACAAAATAGAAACCGCGCGCGAGACACAAACGACCGCGTAACACGCGTCTAGCGATAACTCGCTATTGACTCGACACACACACTCGACATCATGACTCAACATTCACACACAATTATAAGCATGAAATATATATTATCCCATGCCCTCATACCATTCCATACATACACACATTCACGCACACGGACAACAAGCCGAGTGCAAACCGTAGGGTTGCACCAACAAACTCCCCCTCGGATTGTTGGCCTTAGGATATGTTGCTCTCTCAGTTCAGAGCCATCCCAGCCAGCTTGCAACACTTCCAATGCTGCTGCTCCACCAGCCTCTTGGTCATCATGTCAGCCGGCTGCCCCGTGGTCTTCACGTAGCGCAACTCAACTTCACCCGCGGTTACCATGCTCCTCGTCCAATGCCACTTCACCCTCATGTGCTTCGTGAGTCCATGCAACACAGGGTTCTTAGCAAGAGCAATGGCACCCTGGCTGTCACAGTACAGTGGGGTAGGTCCTTGCTGCTCCTCCCCCAATTCAGCCAACAAACGCCGCTGCCACACAATCTCCCGTACGGCACGGAAGAGTGCCATGTACTCGGACTCCACCGAGCTCAAAGCTTGGTCAACCTGCTTCTTGCTCTCCCAAGCAGTTGGGCCTCCACCAACACAGCATATGAAGCCTCCCACACTTGTCGTGTCCTCTGGTTCTGATGCATATGAAGCATCCGAGTAGGCGGTGAGGAACAAACGCCCGGGTTCAACACCATCCGCGCCCTTTTGGCGCCTTTGTGCCGCCGCCGAGTATTGCAGCCCAACGGTCGGTGTTTGGCCAAGATACTTGGCCACCCTCATTCCAGCTGCTACCTGCTCCTCATTAGGGCATTGCACAACCCTAGCCAGCTGCCCGGTAGCAAACGCGACGTCCGGTCGGGTGTTTACCGCCGCATACATGAGGCTGCCCACCAACGAGTGAAAACGGCGCCTCTCCTCTTCACCAACGCTCTCCTCCTCTGGTCCCTTCACACACTTGAACCCAGAGGGAAAGGGTGTAGCCACATGGCCTTCACTCTGCCCAAAGTTGGCAGCCAATGCCTCCAGGTACTTTCGTTGATGCACCCGCATGCACCGCTTCTCCACATCTCGTTCGATGTGGAGCCCAAGGTAGAAGCTCACGTCACCAAGGGCCTTGCACTTGAACTTGTCTTGAAGCTTCAGCATCACCTCCTTCACAAGGTCAGAAGAGGGTGAGAAAATGAGGATGTCATCCACATAAACCACCATGAAACTCCTCTGCTCCCCCTCGCCAAGCATGAACAAGGAGTGATCGGCCGTTGAGGGAGTGAAGCCGATCCCCTCCAACACTTCGCGCAGCTTCATGTACCATTGCCTAGGGGCCTGCTTCAGCCCATAGAGGGCCTTCTTCAGCTTCCACACTCTGCCACTACCATCATCAAACCCCTCTGGCTGCGCCATAAAAATCTCCTCCTCAAGGATGCCGTTAAGGAATGCTATTACGATGTCCATTTGCTTTACTACCCATCCTTTGATGGCGGCTCCCGCGAATAGGGTTCGCAGCGTCGTCGGCTTCACCACAGGGGCAAACAGCTCCTTGAAGTCCACCTTCTCCTTCTGCTGGTACCCCTTGGCTACAAGCCTGTTATAGTCTGCAGTCCACTTAGGGGTCGCGGATGCCCATGAAACCGCCTAAGCAGAATCTGACGTCTTCAAACCGCCTCTGTTCAAAACGCCGTCACGATCAGCTCCGAGAACATACGAGGCTGAAACTTGAACAGCGGTTAGCCTTAGGTGTCTGCTTTCCAACGGTATATTACTTGCTATTATCAGAGGTGTGTGCACTACGCAGTGAACGAAAACGTAAGCTCGGCTGAAAAAACGTGTATTCTCATTGATGCAAGGAAGAGGTGAGTACAACATTGCCTAGGGGACTCATAAGGGGTTGGGTCATCCTGGGAACTCAGAGAAGGTTGAGTCCTAGGGGAGAAAGGCTAGAGAAGAATGGGAAACGTCCTAGCTAGGTCAGCAAAGCCAACCACACTTGGATGTTCAGAGCTGTACTCAAGGCTACCAATAGTGAGTCAAGCCAACATGAGTCAGCTTGTCTTCCCACTTGCACCCTCTTGCAAGTTGCTTCCAGGAAGACCACACTTCTCAAAAGGAGGGTTGTAGAGTCCCACTTGACCACCTGTACTTCTTGTCTCATTCTCTGTCCCTGCACCATTGGCATGACAACAATGAAAGGGTGGCAAGGGAAATGCTGCCAACAGTGCACCATGACTACGGAACAGTGAATTTCGGCAGCTGTCACGCAATGCTCAGATGTTGGATCGTTCTGAAACTTGGTGACCACTTGCACAGCGGGGCAAAGGACTGCCAGACCGAATTTCAGACCAATCAGATCTCGGTAGACGAGTCAGCAGCCGAAATGGTGAACTCAGGTGTTACCAAAAGGAGTAACACACACTTCCGGGATGCCATAAGTCTTGAAACATAAAATGTTGTCATGCCTTGGTAACTGCTTCAAAAACTCTGAAACTTTGAGGGTTTGAAGAAAACGTGTTGAACAACCTCCCCACAAAATTCCAGAAGCTGAGCAGGCTTGTAGGCCGAATGGGAGTGCGATGACCGTGCCACTGTAATGTGTTGGCACAACAAACTCCCCCTCATCGTGCTCTCATTCATCCCTTAGCTGCTCCCTGAAGCTGCCTCCCCTAGTTGAAGGACATGCCACACAAGGTGGCGCAGGTCCAATGCTGATGCTCTGCAAGCCGCTTCGTCAAAAAATCTGCAGGTTGCTTGGTAGTGTTGATGTAGTGCAAGGAGACCGTGCCCTTCTTCACCTCCTTCCTCACCCAATGCCATTTGATATGCATGTGCTTGTTCAGCCCATGGAGCACAGCATTGCGAGCCATTGCAATTGCTCCTTGGCTGTCACAAAACACAGGTGTAGGACCCTCTTGCTCCTGCCCCAACTCCTCAAGCAACCTCCTCATCCAAACCACCTCCTTCACCCCATGAAACAACGCCATGTACTCGCTCTCCGTTGATGAGTGAGCTATCTCCCCTTGCTTCTTAGACTTCCAGCTCACTGGACTCCCTCCAACACAGCATACATAGCCACCGTGGGATGTTGCATCACTGATGTCACTTGCCCAGGTAGCATCGGTGAAGCACGAGAGGTACAAGTGTCCACGCCTTGCAGGTGCACCGGTCTTCGTGCTCACCTCCTCCACTCCCTTTTGCTTCAGCTGCCCATGCACTGAATATTGCAGCCCCACCCTTGAGGTTGCCATGCAGTACCTCACCAGCCTCTCTGCTGCATCAAGGTGCTCTTGAAGGGGCCTAGACACCACACGAGCCAGCTGCGAAACCGCGAATGAAATATCGGGGCGAGTGTTGACCGAAGCATACATCAAGCTCCCCACCATTGACTGGAACCGACGCTGCAACTCGGGCTCCAACACCTCACCCTCCTCTTCATCAAGGTGTAGCTGAAATCCTGAGGATAGTGGAGTCTTTACACTCCTCCCTTCCTCCAGCCCATACCTCTCCCCCATGGCTGCAAGGTACTTGTGTTGGTGAAGCCTCAACCATCCCTTCACCTCGTCCCGCTCCACGTGAAGACCAAGGTAATACCCCACTGGTCCAAGGGCCTTGCATTGAAAGGTCTCCTTCAGCTTCCCTTGCACCTCCTTGATCCTCTCCAGGGATGGAGAGAAGAGGAGAATGTCATCGACGTAGACAAGGAGAAACACTTTCTCCTCATCCCCCTCGGTTATGAAGAGACTCTCGTCGCACCCGCTAACTTTGAAGCCAAGAGCCTCCAACGCCTCCACCAGCCTTGCATACCAGCACCTTGGAGCTTGTTTGAGGCCATAGATGGCCTTGTTGAGCCTGCAAACACGTCCGCTCCCATCGTCGTACCCCTCTGGCTGCTTCATGTAAATCTCCTCATCTACCACGCCATAGAGGAAAGCCGTCTTCACATCCATTTGCTCCACCTTCCAACCACAAACGGCAGCTGCTGCCAGCAACACCCGGAGCGTAGGAGCCTTGGCAACAGGAGCAAACACCTCCTTAAAGTCAACCCCCTCCCTCTGCTGGAAACCCTTGATCACAAGTCTTGTTTTGCGCCTCTCCAACTTCCCCTCCGCATCGGTCTTCACACGTAATATCCACGTGCAATCCAATGCCTTTCTTCCCGGGGGCAGATTGGTGAGGGTCCACGTTCCATTCTCCATGAGGCTCTTAAACTCATCCTCCCTTGAAGCCAACCAAGCCTCTTGATCATCTCCAGCAAGTGCTTCCTCCATCGAAGCCGGTTCATGAGGTAAGTTGACACCGAAGCAACAAATCTGCTCCATCTCTCCCTCGGCTCCCTTCTCCTCATCATCTTCCTCCTCCTGGACCAGCAATGCCTTGGGACCCCCAAGCCTTTCATACTTGAGGAAATCCCTTGGGTGAGCAGCTCTCTTGGGCCTCTCCTTGGCTGCACTCTCCTTAGCTCCACCACGGACAGCACCACGCTTCCCTTGGGTTGTCCGCCTTGGTGGAAGAGTAGGGGATGGTGTAGGCTGCTGCACCTCCTCCTCGGCATCACCTCTCTCAGCTACAGGGGCCTTCTCTTGCTGCAACACTCCCTCCACCTCTACTGCCTCCCCTTCAGCACCTCCCAAGTCATGTGACACCTCCGTTACCTCTGAAGACGAAGACAACTCGATGGGAATGAAGAGTGGGTCATTCGTTCCCACCTCTATTCCGAGCGGAATGGTGACCTTGCTCCTCCCTCGCTCCAACCACTCCTTGAACATGAGCCCCTCCATGAACTTGGCATCTCTGGTGGTGAAGATGGTGTTGGCTATTGGGTCCCACATGAGCCACCCCTTGCTCCCTTGTGCAAGTCCCAAATGAACAGCCCACACCGCCGCCGCTTGAAGCTTGTCACGCTTTTCCTTAGGGACGTGCACGAGTCCCATGCACCCAAAGACTCGAAGCATATCCACCAGAGGCTTCTTGCCCCTCCATTTCTCCATAGGGACCCAATGCTGCCCTCTCACATGAGTCAATACTCGGTTCTTGATGACGGTGGCATGGCGAATAGCGAGGGGCCAGAACCGTAAGGGTAGACCCGAGTCTACCAACATCGTTCTCCCGCCCTCCAAGATGGTCCGGTTCGCTCTCTCTGCCACGCCATTGGATTGAGGGGTGTAGGCCGTGGTGAGCTGCTGCTTGATGCCATGCCGCTTCAGCCAGCTCCGGAACTCCGCTCCCAAGAACTCCCCACCACGGTCACTACGTATCGCCTTCACCCGCTTGCCGCTCTCTCGCTCCACCATGGGCAGCCACTCTTCAATGATGACCCTTGCAGCATCACTCTTCTTTGCAAGTGGAAAGGACCAGGTGAGCCTTGTGTTGTCATCCACCATGGTCATAGAATACAGGGCCCCAGCATCTCCCTTCACCTTCATGGGTCCCACGAGATCCACATGCACGAGCTCCACCGGGTCACTCGACTTCCCCTCCACCGAATGGAAGGGAAACCGTGAAAACTTGCTGGTCAAGCAAGTCTCACAAGATCCCACCTCCTTGGGCTCCCCCTTTATCCTCAGCCCCTTGACTCTTTCCTCCTTAAACAGCTGCTGCAACTGAGGTAGCGCCACGTGGCCAAAGCGACGGTGTGCGGTGAGCCAATCCGTCTCACCCGTGCTAGGAGTTACACTTGGAAGCGCAGCCCCTCCATGCCCAAGGAGCCCACCATCACTGTCATCACCACCCCCTCCATTGTCCACGTGGTTAACACGCCCTCCTCTCACATCTCCAGCAGCCAAGCGCGCAGCCGCCTCCTTCCATGGCAGCACCGGTATCTCCCACATGGACCGGTGCATGTCCTTGCCGCCTCGGAGGTCCCACAATACGCGCCCATCCAGAGTTGCCTTGAAAACCTTTGTGCCCAACATCTCCATCTTCATCCCTGCCTCACTTAGGGCCTTGGTAGAGAGGAGGTTGGCACACAATCCAGGAACAAGGAGAACACGCTTCAGCCCCACAAGCCTCCCATCCGCACCCATGAACATGGCTCTCCCCTCGCCACGCACGGGTACAACTTGGCCGGTGGCTGAAACGACGGTGGCTGCCTTTGATGGCCTAACTTCATCCAGTAGATCCTCTCGGTTGGTCATGGTCATGAAGGCTCCCGTGTCGATGACCCAATGGGAGGAGCGGTGAAGAGCAATCTTGCTGGCCGGCACAACCATGTCCTCGGGGCACGCCTCCCCTACATGGTAGAACATGCCGCCGTATCCGCCAGCACCTCCTTCGCCATCCTCACTGCCCATGCCTTCTCCCATAGCTCCATGAACACCCTTGGAGCCCTCAATTGATGGCTGACCAGGCCTCCAACCGTCAGGTAGCTTGCGGCACTTGAACCATGGGTGCCCTTCCACATGGCAATACCAACACTTGCCGCCACACCGCTTGCCTCCCTTGTTGCCACGCTTCCCTCCCGAATGCTGCTCCCCTCCAGAGCCTTCCTTGGCCTTCCCTTTCTTGCTGCCACGCCCCTTGAAGCCCTTCATGCCATAGGCAGAGCCTCCACCTTCACCGGCAGCGGCGGTCAGCTCCTTCCTCCGAAACTCCTCTTGAAGAACTTGTGCGCGAATCCACTCAAGGGACCACGAGTCCTTCATCCCATTAAGGTTGACCACCAAGGGCCCCCACGACTCCGGCAGCAGGGAGAGAGCCTTGTAGCACTTGATTTTCTCAGGGTAGTCCACACCAGCAGCTGAGAGCTTCACATAGAGGTCCCGGAGTTGATCGAACGCTCCTTGTACGGCATCACCCTCGTTGATCTTCACCGCATGGAGTTGTCGCTCGAGCACCACCACCATTGCTTCGCTGCTGGGGGCATGGACATCCTTCAATATCCTCCATGCCTTAGGACCACACTCAGCTTCCTTGATGAGATGCTTGATGTGGTGCAGCTGGTTGGATGAGAGGCATTGGGAGAGAAGGAAGAATCCATCCTTGGACCGGCGATCCCATTCTTTGGTCGCTCCTTCGCTCGTAGGCCTCTTGAATTCTCCATCCATCACTTCAAGCAGCCCATAATGGTTGAAGAGGAGCTCCATCCTGAAGCTCCATGATGCCCAATCATCCCCAGAGAACTTCTCCAGGTTGAATGCCTTCACATCATCCTTAGCTGATGTTGAAACTGAAGCCATTGGCGCAGATCCGCCTGCAACGCCTCTTCCCGCTTCCCCAGCGCCTCTCATGCCACCACTGCCACTGGGACCAGCTGGAGCAGAACCTTCAGCCTCCATTTTCACCCACGAACAGAGTAGAACAGCTCTGATACCACTTGTTATAGTCTGCAGTCCACTTAGGGGTCGCGGATGCCCATGAAACCGCCTAAGCAGAATCTGACGTCTTCAAACCGCCTCTGTTCAAAACGCCGTCACGATCAGCTCCGAGAACATACGAGGCTGAAACTTGAACAGCGGTTAGCCTTAGGTGTCTGCTTTTCAACGGTATATTATTTGCTATTATCAGAGGTGTGTGCACTACGCAGTGAACGAAAACGTAAGCTCGGCTGAAAAAACGTGTATTCTCATTGATGCAAGGAAGAGGTGAGTACAACATTGCCTAGGGGACTCATAAGGGGTTGGGTCATCCTGGGAACTCAGAGAAGGTTGAGTCCTAGGGGAGAAAGGCTAGAGAAGAATGGGAAACGTCCTAGCTAGGTCAGCAAAGCCAACCACACTTGGATGTTCAGAGCTGTACTCAAGGCTACCAATAGTGAGTCAAGCCAACATGAGTCAGCTTGTCTTCCCACTTGCACCCTCTTGCAAGTTGCTTCCAGGAAGACCACACTTCTCAAAAGGAGGGTTGTAGAGTCCCACTTGACCACCTGTACTTCTTGTCTCATTCTCTGTCCCTGCACCATTGGCATGACAACAATGAAAGGGTGGCAAGGGAAATGCTGCCAACAGTGCACCATGACTACGGAACAGTGAATTTCGGCAGCTGTCACGCAATGCTCAGATGTTGGATCGTTCTGAAACTTGGTGACCACTTGCACAGCGGGGCAAAGGACTGCCAGACCGAATTTCAGACCAATCAGATCTCGGTAGACGAGTCAGCAGCCGAAATGGTGAACTCAGGTGTTACCAAAAGGACACACACACTTCCGGGATGCCATAAGTCTTGAAACATAAAATGTTGTCATGCCTTGGTAACTGCTTCAAAAACTCTGAAACTTTGAGGGTTTGAAGAAAACGTGTTGAACAACCTCCCCACAAAATTCCAGAAGCTGAGCAGGCTTGTAGGCCGAATGGGAGTGCGATGACCGTGCCACTGTAATGTGTTGGCACAACAAAGCCTAGACTTGTAGCGCTCGATCTTGCCGTCGGCATCCGACTTGATTTTGAAGAGCCACTTGGACGTTATCGCCGTACGCCCCTCCGGTAGCTCCACCAATTCAAACGTGTCATTCTCCTCGATGCTCTTCAGCTCACTCTCCATGGCCTTCTTCCACTCCTCAGCATCACTACTCTCCAAAGCCTCCTTGAGAGTTGCTGGTTCTCCCGGCATCTCCACCGGAGAGAAGAACGCGAAGGCACACTCCTCGTAGTCACTCTCCTCGTCGTCTCCGACCATCATTGCCGCTCCGGCCAGGGCTGTCTTGCCCTGCTTTCCCGGCGCATCATAGGTCAGCCTATTAGGGGGTTGAACTCTCCTCTTCCCCCTTCCTTCCTCCTCAGCTGCAGGGACTTGAAGGCCTTGGCGTTGCTGCGGTGTGGCTCGAATCCGTGGAGCACTCGTAGTACGGGAAGGGAGTGACGGTGCACGCTCGCTCACTTGCTGCACCTCCTCCTCTTCTTCCTCTGCATCATTGGCCTCCTCTCCCCCATTCACAAGGGAGGATTGCCTTGTGGTTGTGCTGCCGCTGCTCAGCTCCAAAGGCAGCTCCACATGCTCCAAACCGGAACTCTTCACCTCCCCAAACCGCACGCCTATCTTCGCCTCATTCTCCGCCTTCCAATCCTTGTACATGAAGTTCTCCATGAACTTGCAGTACCTGCTCACCAAGAACTTCTTGGTGAATGGGTCCCAAAGAAGCTATCCCTTGCTGTTTTGAGCCATGCCCAAGTGCACGGCCCACACCGCCTTGGCACCAAGCTTGTTGTGCCGAAGATGCTTAGGCACGAGCGCCATGCACATGCACCCGAACACCCGAAGCATATCCACCTTTGGCTTCCTTCCTAGCCACTCCACATAGGGCACCCATTTGTCTGCTCCCACATGAGTCAAGGCTCTGTTCTTGGCCACACACGCGCTCCGCACCGCATCAGGCCAGAAATAGTCGGGTAGCCCGGCTTCAATGAGCAACCCGCGTGCCGCCTCCGTGATTGTGCGGTTCGCTCGCTCGGCGATGCCGTTCATTGCAGGGGAGTATGGCATGGTGAGGGAGTGCCGAATACCATTCTTCTTCAGCCACAACCCAAACTCCTTGCTCAGGAACTCTCCCCCTCGATCGGTGCGGATTGACTTGACTAGACGGTCTTGTTGCCGCTCCACCATCGGGAACCAATCCGTCTTCAACGTTTCAGCCACGTCGCTCTTCTTGGCCAGCACGTACACCCAAGTCATGCGGGTGTAGACGTCGACAATGGTGAGAAAATACTCAGCTCCAGCAGCTCCAAGCTTCAGGGGGCCCACCACGTCCATCACCACCTCATGAAGCGGTGCCTTTGCCGTTGCCTCCGAACTAGGGAACGGAAACCGGGTGAACTTGGCTTGAATGCACGTCGGGCAGCCAAGCACCTCATCGGGCTCCCCCTTCACACGTATGCCAGCAACCATCTCATTCTTCACTAGCTGCTGCAAGATGGGCAGGGCCACATGCCCCATGCGCCGATGCAAGGTGAGCCAATCACACTCCCCCGTAGCCGAAGTTGGATTGGAGAATGCCGCGCTCGCAATAGCGCCCCACATACTCTCTCCGTAGTCCTCCTCCGCTGCTGCCTCTGGGTTCTCCTCACCCTTTTGCTGCTCCTTGGTTGCTGCACCACTCTCCTTAGGTTCACTGAACTTGCTGGTCCCTCCAGGTTTGCTCTTCTTGAGCTCATTCTCCTTAGCGCGACCGTTCGCGCCATCGTCGCTACCGACCGCTCCATCCTTGGTGCTGATGCTTGCTGCCACTTGCCTCTCCTTAGGCATAGGGACCACTGGGATCTGCCACATCTCGTTGTAGACATCCCTGTCCTCATGAAGGTCCCAAAGAATTCGATCGCCAAGCCTTGCGGTGTAGGTCTTGGCTCCCTTCGAGTTCGTGTCCATGCCGGCCTTTGCCAACCGCCGCACGGAAATCAGGTTTGCAGCAAGGCTGGGCACCCAAAGCACGTTCTTGAGGCCCACCATCTTCCCATCAGCACCCTTGAACATGGCCTTGCCCATGCCTTTCACCTCTGCTCGCTGCCCCAAAGCCGATGTGACATGCTTCACCGGTGACGGCTCGAGTTCGGTGAGCAAGTCCGGGCGAGGTGTCATGCTATAGGTAGCGCCACTATCAATCACCCAATAGTCCAGGGGGTGTAGGGTCACCTTCCCCACAGCTGCTGGCTCCTCAAAGCCTTCATCCTTCTCTGGACCAGCCGGTACTTGCGTCGACACGAAGTAGAATAGACCCGGGTATCGATCGTCGCTCGGGTCCTTGTCGTTGTCTCCGCTCTTCATGTTTGCAGCTCCGCCACCGCGACCGCCACGGCCTCCACGGCCTCGTCCTCTCCCTCCTCCTGCTCCTCTACCCTCTTGGCCTTGAGCAGGGGTCCAACCATCAGGGAGTTTGTAGCAGTCGCGCCACATGTGTCCGCTCTTGTGGCAATAGTGACACTCGCCGTCGAATCGGCCGCGACCGCGTCCGTAGCTCTTGTCGTCGCTGCCGTAACCGCCACTCCTGCGGCCTCCGCCGAAGTTGCTGCCACCAAACCTTCCTCCCCCTCGTCCTCTGCCTCTTCCTCGACCATATCCACGGCCGATGCTCGCTGCCCCAGCGCCATCCGCACTCGCCAACTCACGGCGGCGGAAATCCTCTTGAAGGATAGCTCGCTTCACGTCTTCAAGCGAGAGGCGGGGCAAGTCGCGATTAAGGTTGATGATGAGCGAGGACCATGACTCTGGGAGTAAGGCCAGCAACTTGGTCTTCTTTTGGAGCTCACTGTAGTTCAAATCAGCTCCCTCAAGCCGCGTCAACAAGTCGAAGAATTTCTGCACCCCTTCTTCAACCGCTTCGTTTTCTTCAATTCGTAGTGCCGCCATTTGCCGTTCCAACACCACCGCTACCGCCGCTGTTGCAGGAGCATGTACACCCTTGAGAGCAGCCCATGCCTTTGGTCCTTTCTCTGGTTCACGCTGGAATGGCTTGATGTGACGGATCTGACTGCTCCCCAATGCTTGCCCAAGTAAGAGATAGCCTTGTGCGCTCTTCCGCACCCACGGGCTCTTCTCCGGGTCGTTCTCGGGGCGCTTCTCCGTTCCTTCCATCACCTCCAGCAGGTCATAGTGGTCAAAGATGTTCTCCATCTTGAAGGACCATTCAGCAAAGTTGTCACCGTTGAACTTGTCAAGCCCAAACACCCTAGGCTCATCCCTAGGTGGGCCAAGACTTGGTTGCATGGGCGCCATGGCTGAATCACGGGGTTGGCCTTGAGCTTGAGCTTCTCCACTGCCACCAGCACCTCTGCCACCCCTTTCCTCAGGTCCAGACATTGTCGAAACTGCTCCAAGGGGCTCTGATACCACTTGTTATAGTCACAATAGGCTTGAATGTGCCTAAAACGAAAGATAGAGAGCACAGACGGATTTCTGCACAGCGGCTTCAAACGTTGATAGCGTTCAGCTCACAGCTGCAAATGACTTGATTCAAATTGGATCTGGAGCGTCTTCACGTCGTCTACAATTATCAATTTAGATTGCACGATTTGATAAAGAATTGACGACACAGCGTCGGTTTGAACGAACGGTACTATGGCAGCCACTATAGTCTTAGAACACAAGATAGGAAGAGTTACGAGTTGGGAATGACTCCCAGCTCCTACAAACCCCAAGAGCCGAGGTACAGTGATGTGGAACAGTGCCACACTGTCCCCAACCACGAAGGGTCTCGAAACTACCCTTCACTAGGGCCTACACCAAGTGAAATGTTACACTACACAAAGTAATGTAACTATCTTCAATATCTTGAGGTGTACCCTTTTTGGCGAGCTTCGAAATCACTCGAGGCTTGACACCAAGGCTCGGGCTCTTCATCACAAACTCATCCTTGAGTTCTTGATGGGTCTGCTGCACACACCTGCGACACGCCGAACGTTCGACACAGGACAAAATAGAAACCGCGCACGACAAAATAGAAACCGCGCGCGAGACACAAACGACCGCGTAACACGCGTCTAGCGATAACTCGCTATTGACTCGACACACACACTCGACATCATGACTCAACATTCACACACAATTATAAGCATGAAATATATATTATCCCATGCCCTCATACCATTCCATACATACACACATTCACGCACACGGACAACAAGCCGAGTGCAAACCGTAGGGTTGCACCAACACACTGAACTTGCTGGTCCCTCCAGGTTTGCTCTTCTTGAGCTCATTCTCCTTAGCGCGACCGTTCGCGCCATCGTCGCTACCGACCGCTCCGTCCTTGGTGCTGATGCTTGCTGCCACTTGCCTCTCCTTAGGCATAGGGACCACTGGGATCTGCCACATCTCGTTGTAGACATCCCTGTCCTCATGAAGGTCCCAAAGAATTCGATCGCCAAGCCTTGCAGTGTAGGTCTTGGCTCCCTTCGAGTTCGTGTCCATGCCGGCCTTTGCCAACCGCCGCACGGAAATCAGGTTTGCAGCAAGGCTGGGCACCCAAAGCACGTTCTTGAGGCCCACCATCTTCCCATCAGCACCCTTGAACATGGACTTGCCCATGCCTTTCACCTCTTCTCGCTGCCCCAAAGCCGATGTGACATGCTTCACCGGTGACGGCTCGAGTTCGGTGAGCAAGTCCGGGCGAGGTGTCATGCTATAGGTAGCGCCACTATCAATCACCCAATAGTCCAGGGGGTGTAGGGTCACCTTCCCCACAGCTGCTGGCTCCTCAAAGCCTTCATCCTTCTCTGGACCAGCCGGTACTTGCGTCGACACGAAGTAGAATAGACCCGGGTATCGATCGTCGCTCGGGTCCTTGTCGTTGTCTCCGCTCTTCATGTTTGCAGCTCCGCCACCGCGACCGCCACGGCCTCCACGGCCTCGTCCTCTCCCTCCTCCTGCTCCTCTACCCTCTTGGCCTTGAGCAGGGGTCCAACCATCAGGGAGTTTGTAGCAGTCGCGCCACATGTGTCCGCTCTTGTGGCAATAGTGACACTCGCCGTCGAATCGGCCGCGACCGCGTCCGTAGCTCTTGTCGTCGCTGCCGTAACCGCCACTCCTGCGGCCTCCGCCGAAGTTGCTGCCACCAAACCTTCCTCCCCCTCGTCCTCTGCCTCTTCTTCGACCATATCCACGGCCGATGCTCGCTGCCCCAGCGCCATCCGCACTCGCCAACTCACGGCGGCGGAAATCCTCTTGAAGGATAGCTCGCTTCACGTCTTCAAGCGAGAGGCGGGGCAAGTCGCGATTAAGGTTGATGATGAGCGAGGACCATGACTCTGGGAGTAAGGCCAGCAACTTGGTCTTCTTTTGGAGCTCACTGTAGTTCAAATCAGCTCCCTCAAGCCGCGTCAACAAGTCGAAGAATTTCTGCACCCCTTCTTCAACCGCTTCGTCTTCTTCAATTCGTAGTGCCGCCATTTGCCGTTCCAACACCACCGCTACCGCCGCTGTTGCAGGAGCATGTACACCCTTGAGAGCAGCCCATGCCTTTGGTCCTTTCTCTGGTTCACGCTGGAATGGCTTGATGTGACGGATCTGACTGCTCCCCAACGCTTGCCCAAGTAAGAGATAGCCTTGTGCGCTCTTCCGCACCCACGGGCTCTTCTCCGGGTCGTTCTCGGGGCGCTTCTCCGTTCCTTCCATCACCTCCAGCAGGTCATAGTGGTCAAAGATGTTCTCCATCTTGAAGGACCATTCAGCAAAGTTGTCACCGTTGAACTTGTCAAGCCCAAACACCCTAGGCTCATCCCTAGGTGGGCCAAGACTTGGTTGCATGGGCGCCATGGCTGAATCACGGGGTTGGCCTTGAGCTTGAGCTTCTCCACTGCCACCAGCACCTCAGCCACCCTTTTACTCAGGTCCAGACATTGTCGAAACTGCTCCAAGGGCTCTGATACCACTTGTTATAGTCACAATAGGCTCCAATGTGCCTAAAATGAAAGATAGAGTGCACAGTCGGATTTCTGCACAGCGGATTCAAACGTTCATAGCGTTCTGGTCACAGCTTCAAATGACCTGATTCAACTTGGATCTGGAGCGTCTTAATGTCGCCTACAATAGGCAATTTAGATCGCACGATTTCACCAAGTATTGACGACACAGTGTCGGTTTGAACGAACGGCACTATGGCAGCCTTTATAGTCTTAGAACACACAATAGGAAGAGTTAGGAAGAGTTACGAGTTGGGAATGACTCCCAGCTCCTACAAACCCCAAGAGCCGAGGTACATTGATGTGGAACAGTGCCACACTGTCCCCAACCAAGAAGGGTCTCGAAACTACCCTTCACAAGGGCCTACACCAACTGAAATGTTACACTACACAAAGTAATGTAACTATCTTCAATATCTTGAGGTGTACCCTTTTGGCGAGCTTCGCGATCACTTGAATGTTGACACCAGGGGCTCGGGTTCTCCCACTTTCCATCACCCTGCCCCATACTCCCGCTTTCCATCACCCCGCCCCATTCTCCCGCTTTCCATCACCCCGCCCCATTCTCCCGCTTTCCATCACCCCGCCCCATTCTCCTGCTTTCCATCACCCCGCCCCATTCTCCCGCATTCCATCACCCCGCCCCATGCTCCCGCTTTCCATCACCCCGCCCTATTCTCCCGCTTTCCATCACCCCGCACCATTCTCCCGCTTTCCATCACCCCGCCCCATTCTCCCGCTTTCCATCACCCTGCCCCATTCTCCCTCTTTCCATCACCCCGCCCCATTGCCCCGCTTTCCATCACCCCGCCCCATTCTCCTGCTTTCCATCACGCCGCCCGATTCTCCCGCTTCCCATCACCCCGCCCCATTCTCCCGCTTTCCATCACCCCGCCCCATTCTTCCGCTTTCCATCACCCCGCCCCATTCCCCCCTCTTTCCATCACCCCGCCCCATTCTTCCGCTTTCCATCACCCCGCCCTATTCTCCCGCTTTCCATCACCCCGCCCGATTCTCCCGCTTTCCATGACCCCGCCCCATTCTCCCGCTTTCCATCACCCCGCCCCATTCTCCCACTTTCCATCACCCTGCCCCATACTCCCGCTTTCCATCACCCCGCCCCATTCTCCCGCTTTCGATCACCCCGCCCCATTCTCCCTCTTTACATCACCCCGCCCAATTCTCCCGCTTTCCATCACCTGCCCCATTCTCCCGCTTTCCATCACCCCGCCCCATTCTCCCGCTTTCCATCACCCCGCCCTATTCTCCCTCTTTCCATCACACCGCCCCATTCTCCCTCTTTCCATCACCCCGCCCCATTCTCCCTCTTTCCATCACCCCGCCCCATTCTCCCACTTTCCATCACCCCGCCCCATTCTCCCTCTTTCCATCACCCCGCCCCATTCTCCCTCTCTCCATCACCCCGCCTCATTCTCCCTCTTTCCATAACCCCGTCCCATTCTCCCGCTTTCCATCACCTCGCCCCATTCTCCCGCTTTCCATCACCCCGCCCCATTCTCCCGCTTTCCAGCACCCCGCCCCATTCTCCCGCTTTCCATCACTCCGCCCCATTCTCCCGCTTTCCAGCACCCCGCCCCATTCTCCCGCATTCCATCACCCCGCCCCATTCTCACGCTTTCCATCACCCCGCCCCATTCTCCCGCTTTCCATCACCCCGCACCATTCTCCAGCTTTCCATCACCCCGCCCCATTCTCCCGCTTTCCATCACCCCGCCCCATTCTCCCTCTTTCCATCACCCCGACCCATTGCCCCGCTTTCCATCACCCCGCACCATTCTCCTGCTTTCCATCACGCCGCCCGATTCTCCCGCTTTCCATCACCCCGCCCCATTCTCCCGCTTTCCATCACCCCGCCCCATTCTCCCGCTTTCCATCACCCCGCCCCATTCTCCTGCTTTCCATCACCCCGCCCCATTCTCCCGCATTCCATCACCCCGCCCCATGCTCCCGCTTTCCATCACCCCGCCCTATTCTCCCACTTTCCATCACCCCGCACCATTCTCCCGCTTTCCATCACCCCGCCCCATTCTCCCGCTTTCCATCACCCTGCCCCATTCTCCCTCTTTCCATCACCCCGCCCCATTGCCCCGCTTTCCATCACCCCGCCCCATTCTCCTGCTTTCCATCACGCCGCCCGATTCTCCTGCTTCCCATCACCCCGCCCCATTCTCCCGCTTTCCATCACCCCGCCCCATTCTCCCGCTTTCCATCACCCCGCCCCATTCCCCCGCTTTCCATCACCCCGCCCCATTCTCCCGCTTTCCATCACCGCGCCCCATTCTCCGGCTTTCCATCACCCCGCCCCATTCTCCCGCTTTCCATCACCCGCCCCATTCTCCCGCTTTCCATCACCCCGCCCCATTCTCCCGCTTTCCATCACCCCGCCCCATTCTCCCTCTTTCCATCACCCCGCCCTATTCTCACTCTTTCCATCACCCCGCCCCATTCTCCCTCTTTCCATCTCCCACCCCATTCTCCCGCTTTCCATCACCCCGCCCCATTCTCCTGCTTTCCATCACCCTCCCCCATTCTCCCTCTTTGCATCACCCCGCCCCATTCTCCCTCTTTCCATCACCCCGCCCCATTCTCCCGCTTTCCATCACCCGGCCCCATTCTCCCGCTTTCCATCACCCCGCCCCATTCTCCCGCTTTCCAGCACCCCGCCCCATTCTCCCGTTTTCCATCATCCCGCCCCATTCTCCTGCTTTCCATCACCCCGCCCCATTCTCCCGCTTTCCATCACCCCGCCCCATTCTCCCGCTTTCCATCAGCCCGCCCCATTCTCCCTCTTTCCATCACCCCGCCCAATTATCCCGCTTTCCATCACCCGCCCCATTCTCACGCTTTCCACCTCCCCGCCCCATTCTCCCGCTTTCCACCTCCCCCCCCCCCCCCCCCCCCCATTCTCCCGCTTTCCATCACCCCGCCCCATTCTCCCGCTTTCCAGCACCCCGCCCCATTCTCCCGCTTTCCATCATCCCGCCCGATTCTCCCGCTTCTATGACCCCGCCCCATTTTCCTGCTTTCCATCACCCCGCCCCATTCTCCCTCTTTCCATTACCCCGCCCCATTCTCCCGCTTTCCATTACCCGCCCCATTCTCTCGCTTTCCATCACCCCGCCCCATTCTCCCGCTTTCCATCACCCCGCCCCATTTTCCCTCTTTCCATCACCCCGCCCCATTCTCCCTCTTTCCATCACCCCGCCCCATTCTCCCTCTTTCCATCACCCCGCCCCATTCTCCCTCTTTCCATCACCCTGCCCCATTCTCCCGCTTTCCATCACCCCGCCCCATTCTCCCGCTTTCCATCACCCTGCCCCATTCTCCCCCTTTCCATCACCCCGCCCCATTCCCCCGCTTTCCAGCACCCCGCCCCATTCCCCCGCTTTCCAGCACCCCGCCCCATTCTCCCGCTTTCCATCACCCCGCCCCATTCTCCCGCTTTCCATCACCCCGCCCCATTCTCCCGCTTTCCATCACCCCGCCCAATTCTCCCGCTTTCCATCACCCCGCCCCATTCTCCCGTTTTCCATCACCCCGCCCCATTCTCCCGCTTTCCATCACCCCGCCCCATTCTCCCTCTTTCCATCACCCCGCCCAATTCTCCCGCTTTCCATCACCCCGCCCCATTCTCCCGCTTTCCATCACCCCGCCCCATTCTCCCTCTTTCCATCACCCCGCTTCATTCTCCCGCTTTCCATCACCCGCTCCATTCTCCCGCGTTCCATCACCCCGCCCCATTCTCCCGCTTTCCATCACCCCGCTCCATTCTCCCGCTTTACATCACCCCGCCCCATTCTCCCGCTTTCCATCACCCCGCCCCATTCTCCCGCTTTCCAGCACCCCGCCCCATTCTCTCGCTTTCCATCACCCCGCCCCTTTCTCGCGCTTTCCATCACCCCGCCCCATTCTCCCGCTTTCCATCACCCCGCCCCATTCTCCCTCTTTCCATCACCCCGCCCTATTCTCCCGCTTTCCATCACCCGCTCCATTCTCCCGCTTTCCATCACCCCGCCCCATTCTCCCGCTTTCCATCACCCCGCCCCATTCTCCCGCATTCCATCACCCCGCCCCATTCTCCCGCTTTCCATCACCCCGCCCCATTCTCCCGCTTTCCAGCACCCCGCCCCATTCTCTCGCTTTCCATCACTCCCCCCCTTTCTCCCGCTTTCCATCACCCCGCCTCATTCTCCCGCTTTCCATCACCCCGCCCCATTCTCCCTCTTTCCATCACCCCGCCCCATTCTCCCGCTTTCCATCACCCCGCCCCATTCTCCCGCTTTCCATCGGCCCGCCCCATTCTCCCGCTTTCCATCACCCCGCCCCATTCTCCTGTTTTCCATCACCCCGCCCCATTCTCCCGCTTTCGAGCACCCCGCCCCATTCTCCCGCTTTCCATCACCCCGCCCAATTCTCCCTCTTTCCATCACCCCTCCCCATTCTCCCGCTTTCCATCACCCCGCCCCATTCTCCCGCTTTCCATCACCCCGCACTATTCTCCCTCTTTCCATCAACCCGCCCATTCTCCCGCTTTCCATCACCCGCCCCATTCTCCCGCTTTCCATCACCCCGCCCCATTCTCCCGCTTTCCATCACCCCGCCCCATTCTCCCGCTTTCCAGCACCCCGAACCATTCTCCCGGTTTCCATCACCCCGCCCGATTCTCCCTCTTTCCATCACCCCGCCCATTCTCTCGCTTTCCATCATCCCGCCCCATTCTCCCTCTTTCCATCACCCCGCCCCATTCTCCCTCTTTCCATCACCCCGCCCGATTCTCCCTCTTTCCATCACCCCGCCCCATTCTCCCGTTTTCCATCACCCCGCCCCATTCTCCCGCTTTCCATCACCCCGCCCCATTCTCCCGCTTTCCATCATTCCGCCCCATTCTCCCTCTTTCCATCACCCCGCCCCATTCTCCCGCTTTCCATCACCCGCTCCATTCTCCCGCTTTCCATCACCCCGCCCCATTCTCCCGCTTTCCATCACCCCGCCCCATTCTCCCGCTTTCCATCACCCCGCCCCATTCTCCCGCTTTCCATCACCGCGCCCGATTCTCCCGCTTTCCATCACCCCGCCCCATTCTCCCGTTTTCCATCACCCCGCCCCATTCTCCCGCTTTCCATCACCCCGCCCCATTCTCCCGCTTTCCATCACTCCGCCCCAAACTCCCTCTTTCCATCACCCCGCCACATTCTTCCGCTTTCCATCACCCGCCCCATTCTCCCACTTTCCATCACCCGCCCCGTTCTCCCGCTTTCCATCACCCCGCCCCATTCTTCCGCTTTCCATCACCCCGCCCCATTCTCCCTCTTTCCATCACCCTGCCCCATTCTTCCGCTTTCCATCACCCCACCCTATTCTCCCTCTTTCCATCACCCCGCCCCATAATTCCGCTTTCCAGCACCCCGCCCCATTCTCCCGCTTTCCATCACCCCGCCCCATTCTCCCACTTTCCATCACCCCGCCCCATTCTCCCGCTTTCCATCACCCCGCCCCATTCTCCCGCTTTCCATCACCCCGCCCCATTCTCCCTCTTTACATCACCCCGCCCCATTCTCCCGCTTTCCATCACCCGCCCCATTCTCCCTCTTTACATCACCCCGCCCCATTCTCCCGCTTTCCATCAACCGCCCCCATTCTCCCGCTTTCCATCACCCCGCCCCATTCTCCCGCTTTCCATCACCCCGCCCCATTCTCCCGCTTTCCATCACCCCGCCCCATTCTCCCGCTTTCCATCACCTCGCCCCATTCTCCCGCTTTCCAGCACCCCGCCCCATTCTCTCGCTTTCCATAACCCCACCCCATTCTCCCGCTTTCCATCACCCCGCCCCATTCTCCCTCCTTCCATAACCCCGCCCCATTCTCCCTCTTTCCATCACCCTGCCCCATTCTCCCTCTTTCCATCACCCCGCCCCATTCTCCCGCTTTCCATCACCCCGCCCCGTTCTCCCGCTTTCCATCACCCCCGCCCCATTCTTCCGCTTTCCATCACCCCGCCCCATTCTCCCTCTTTCCATCACCCCGCCCCATTCTTCCGCTTTCCAGCACCCCGCCCCATTCTCCCGCTTTCCATCACCCCGCCCCATTCTCCCGCTTTCCAGCACCCCGAACCATTCTCCCGCTTTCCATCACCCCGCCCGATTCTCCCTCTTTCCATCACCCCGCCCATTCTCTCGCTTTCCATCACCCCGCCCCATTCTCCCTCTTTCCATCACCCCGCCCCGTTCTCCCTCTTTCCATCACCCCGCCCCACTCTCCCTCTTTCCATAACCCCGCCCCATTCTCCCGTTTTCCATCACCCCGCCCCATTCTCCCGTTTTCCACTGCCCCATTCTCCCGCTTTCCATCACCCCGCCCCATTCTCCCTCTTTCCATCACCCCGCCCCATTCTCCCGCTTTCCATCACCCCGCCCGATTCTCCCTCTTTCCATCACCCCGCCCCATTCTCCCGCTTTCCATCACCCCGCCCCATTCTCCCGCTTTCCATCACCCCGCCCCATTCTCCCGCTTTCCATCACCCCGCCCCATTCTCCCGCTTTCCATCATTCCGCCCCATTCTCCCTCTTTCCATCACCCCGCCCCATTCTCCCGCTTTCCATCACCCGCCCCGTTCTCCCGCTTTCCATCACCCCGCCCCATTCTCCCGCTTTCCATCACCCGCCCCATTCTCCCGTTTTCCATCACCCCGCCCCATTCTCCCGTTTCCCACCGCCGCATTCTCCCGCTTTCCATCACCCCGCCCCATTCTCCCTCTTTCCATCACCCCGCCCCATTCTCCCGCTTTCCATCACCCCGCCCGATTCTCCCTCTTTCCATCACCCCCGCCCCATTCTCCCGCTTTCCATCACCCCGCCCCATTCTCCCGCTTTCCATCACCCCGCCCCATTCTCCCGCTTTCCATCACCCCGCCCCATTCTCGCGCTTTCCATCACCCCGCCCCATTCTCCCGCTTTCCATCACCCCGCCCCATTCTCCCTCTTTCCATCACCCCGCCCCATTCTCCCGCTTTCCATCACCCGCTCCATTCTCCCGCTTTCCATCACCCCGCCCGATTCTCCCGCTTTCCATCACCCGCCCCATTCTCCCGCTTTCCATCACCCGCCCCGTTCTCCCGCTTTCCATCACCCCGCCCCATTCTTCCGCTTTCCATCACCCCGCCCCATTCTCCCTCTTTTCATCACCCTGCCCCATTCTTCCGCTTTCCATCACCCCACCCTATTCTCCATCTTTCCATCACCCCGCCCCATTCTTCCGCTTTCCAGCACCCCGCCCCATTCTCCCGCTTTCCATCACCCCGCCCCATTCTCCCGCTTTCCATCACCCCGCCCCATTCTCCCGCTTTCCATCACCCCCCCCCATTCTCCCGCTTTCCATCACCCGCCCCATTCTCCCGCTTTCCATCACCCCGCCCCATTCTCCCGCTTTCCATCACCCCGCCCCATTCTCCCGCTTTCCATCACCCCGCCCCATTCTCCCGCTTTCCATCACCCCGCCCCATTCTCCCGCTTTCCATCATCCCGCCCCATTCTCCCGCTTTCCATCACCCCGCCCCATTCTCCCGCTTTCCATCACCCGCTCCATTCTCCCGCTTTCCATCACCCCGCCTCATTCTCCCGCTTTCCATCACCCCGCCCCATTCTCCCGCTTTCCATCACCCCGCCCGATTCTCCCGCTTTCCATCACCCCGCCCCATTCTCCCGTTTTCCATCACCCCGCCCCATTCTCCCGCTTTCCATCACCCCACCCTATTCTCCATCTTTCCATCACCCCGCCCCATTCTTCCGCTTTCCAGCACCCCGCCCCATTCTCCCGCTTTCCATCACCCCGCCCCATTCTCCCACTTTCCATCACCCTGCCCCATTTTCCCGCTTTCCACCACCCCGCCCCATTCTCCCGCTTTCGATCACCCCGCCCCATTTTCCCTCTTTACATCACCCCGCCCCATTCTCCCGCTTTCCATCACCCGCCCCATTCTCCCGCTTTCCATCACCCCGCCCCATTCTCCCGCTTTCCATCACCCCGCCCCATTCTCCCGCTTTCCATCACCCCGCCCCATTCTCCCGCTTTCCATCACCCCGCCCCATTCTCCCTCCTTCCATAACCCCGCCCCATTCTCCCTCTTTCCATCACCCTGCCCCATTCTCCCTCTTTCCATCACCCCGCCCCATTCTCCCGCTTTCCATCACCCCGCCCCATTCTCCCGCTTTCCATCACCCCGCCCCGTTCTCCCGCTTTCCATTACCCCGCCCCATTCTTCCGCTTTCCATCACCCCGCCCCATTCTCCCTCTTTCCATAACCCCGCCCCATTCTTCCGCTTTCCAGCACCCCGCCCCATTCTCCCGCTTTCCATCACCCCGCCCCATTCTCCCACTTTCCATCACCCTGCCCCATTTTCCCGCTTTCCATCACCCTGCCCCATTCTCCCGCTTTCGATCACCCCGCCCCATTTTCCCTCTTTACATCACCCCGCCCCCATTCTCCCGCTTTCCATCACCCGCCCCATTCTCCCGCTTTCCATCACCCCGCCCCATTCTCCCGCTTTCCATCACCCCGCCCCATTCTTCCGCTTTCCATCACCCCGCCCCATTCTCCCTCTTTCCATCACCCCGCCCCATTCTTCCGCTTTCCAGCACCCCGCCCCATTCTCCCGCTTTCCATCACCCCGCCCCATTCTCCCACTTTCCATCACCCTGCCCCATTTTCCCGCTTTCCATCACCCTGCCCCATTCTCCCGCTTTCGATCACCCCGCCCCATTTTCCCTCTTTACATCACCCCGCCCCATTCTCCCGCTTTCCATCACCTGCCCCATTCTCCCGCTTTCCATCACCCCGCCCCATTCTCCCGCTTTCCATCACCCCGCCCCATTCTTCCGCTTTCCATCACCTCGACCCATTCTCCCGCTTTCCAGCACCCCGCCCCATTCTCTCGCTTTCCATCACCCCGCCCCATTCTCCCGCTTTTCATCACCCCGCCCCATTCTCCCTCTTTCCATAACCCCGCCCCATTCTCCCTCTTTCCATCACCCTGCTCCATTGTCCCTCTTTCCATCACCCCGCCCCATTCTCCCGCTTTCCATCACCCCGCCCAATTCTCCCGCTTTCCATCACCCCCCCCGATTCTCCCACTTTCCATCACCCCACCCCATTCTCCCATTTTCCATCACCCCGCCCCATTCTCCCGCTTTCCATCACCCCGCCCCATTCTCCCTCTTTCCATCACCCCGCCCAATTCTCCCGCTTTCCATCACCCCGCCCCATTCTCCCGCTTTCCATCACCCCGCCCCATTCTCCTTCTTTCCATCACCCCGCCCCATTCTCCCGCTTTCCATCACCCGCTTCATTCTCCCGCTTTCCATCACCCCGCCCCATTCTCCTGCTTTCCATCACCCCGCCCCATTCTCCCGCTTTCGATCACCCCGCCCGATTCTCCCTCTTTACATCACCCCGCCCCATTCTCCCGCTTTCCATCACCCGCCCCATTCTCCCGCTTTCCATCACCCCGCCCCATTCTCCCGCTTTCCATCACCCCGCCCCATTCTCCCGCTTTCCATCACCCCGCCCCATTCTCCCGCTTTCCATCACCTCGCCCCATTCTCCCGCTTTCCAGCACCCCGCCCCATTCTCTCGCTTTCCATCACCCCGCCCCATTCTCCCGCTTTCCATCACCCCGCCCCATTCTCCCTCCTTCCATAACCCCGCCCCATTCTCCCTCTTTCCATCACCCTGCCCCATTCTCCCTCTTTCCATCACCCCGCCCCATTCTCCCGCTTTCCATCACCCCGCCCCATTCTCCCGCTTTCCATCACCCCGCCCCGTTCTCCCGCTTTCCATCACCCCGCCCCATTCTTCCGCTTTCCATCACCCCGCTCCATTCTTCCGCTTTCCATCACCCCGCCTCATTCTCCCGCTTTCCATCACCCCGCCCCATTCTCCCGCTTTCCATCACCCCGCCCGATTCTCCCGCTTTCCATCACCCCGCCCCATTCTCCCGTTTTCCATCACCCCGCCCCATTCTCCCGCTTTCCATCACCCCACCCTATTCTCCATCTTTCCATCACCCCGCCCCATTCTTCCGCTTTCCAGCACCCCGCCCCATTCTCCCGCTTTCCATCACCCCGCCCCATTCTCCCACTTTCCATCACCCTGCCCCATTTTCCCGCTTTCCACCACCCCGCCCCATTCTCCCGCTTTCGATCACCCCGCCCCATTTTCCCTCTTTACATCACCCCGCCCCATTCTCCCGCTTTCCATCACCCGCCCCATTCTCCCGCTTTCCATCACCCCGCCCCATTCTCCCGCTTTCCATCACCCCGCCCATTCTCCCCGCTTTCCATCACCCCGCCCCTTCCTCCCCGCTTTCCATCACCCCGCCCCATTCTCCCTCCTTCCATAACCCCGCCCCATTCTCCCTCTTTCCATCACCCTGCCCCATTCTCCCTCTTTCCATCACCCCGCCCCATTCTCCCCGCTTTCCATCACCCCCCCATTCTCCCGCTTTCC